>AWUE01014073.1:0-45878 GCA_001974825.2 Corchorus olitorius
TACATTGTGGTTGATGAGGAATATTTGTGTCAATTGCTTGGTTTGAATAATGAGGGTAGTATGTTCTATTTCACTTATGTTGATGGAGAACAAAAGACCGCTACCGAGAGTGCATGGAAAAGGAATGATGCTTTGAGAAGATTTAACATCCTCTTGGCATGGACAACCAAGGTAATAGGGAAGTAAAGGTCAAGTACATGGAACCTAGGGATAGACTTGTGTGTTATTTGCTACATCATAATGTCATTCCTAGGAGTAGTAACAAGCATAAGCTTCACATTGAAGACTTCTATGTTGTGGATAAGCTTTGTCATGGATTAGGCCGTTGTGATGGAATACCAATGGCTAGGTTGTTGCTCTCAAGGATATGGGAAGTTGTCAAACCCACCTATGATGATAAGACATTTGTTTTTCCATTGTTGATTAGCAAGATTTTGATCAACGAAGGAGTTGAAGTCAATGGTGAATTACGCTTCAACAATGAAGGCAATGTCATCAATGTGAGTTCTTTAAGTCATTTGGGTATTAAGAGGCGAGTCATTGCCAATCGTGCACATTGGTATAATGTACATCGAAGAACTTATGAGCAAGGACTTGAACAACCACATGTGGAAGGACAACCACCCTTGGAAGTTGATGAAGAGAATTTCCAAGAGCTACCTATGAGACAATTCCAACAACTTATGGTTCAAGAGATGAGGCAACATAGAAGTGAGATGAGAGCTTACATGGAGCAAATGGAGGAGACCATGCGAGACTACATGGGCCAAAGAAGGCCAAGGAGAGGCCGATGATTCTTATCCTTAGGACACTATATGTTTTGCATTTTTATTTTTCTTATGTTTTGCATCTTATCATGACATTGCATGCATTTTTCTTTTATTTGTGTTTTTAATTTGTATTTGTCTTATGTTTATTTTGGATCTTATATGAGACTTAAGTGTTTGGATGCTATGATTGATAATATGTTTGTATTAATTTGCTAAGATTGAGCTTCGACTTTCTTTGTGAATTAATCTCACATGTTTTCAATTAACTTTGATTACCCCGCTTATTGTGTTTTGATTGCTAGTGAATGATTATTTGATTTGTCTAGAATTTTGGGTTTTCTTTATAAGTCAAATTTTTCATTTTGCACTTACTTTTCCAAAAATTTCAAAAGAGATCATTGAATTTTTTGTCAAATTAATAGCACAACGCACATTGAGGACAATGTGTCTTTTAAGTGTGGGGGGAGGAATTAGTCTATTTGAAAGATCCTATTTTTCTATTTTTCTTATCTTATTGACTAGAAATAAATTTTTCAAATTTTTTAAAGAAAATTGAAATTGTTTTGTATTTCTAATAAGTTTTGATTTCATTTCCATGAGTATAGTCTTGTGTAATACTAATTTGGTTTAAATACAATTGAAAATATTTTTCAAATTTTCTTATGTATAATTTCATTCTTTGATTAAGAAGTGTAATTATAAGGTTTTTCATACCCAAAAATGGTTTGACAAGTGTATTACTTCTAGAACTTGTGTTGAATCTTGTGTACATGTATAGAAGTATGTCATGGATATGCCAAAGACAAAGTGTGGGGTTATGAAGCGTAGCTAATATCTTTAAAAAGAAGTGTTTTCATGAAAGAGGAGAAGAGATACTTCTGATCTTTCCATAGTTGTCACTCTTTAAAAAAAATTAATTAATTAATTAATTAATAAAAAGAAAAGGTTAGTAACCTTAAAAGAGGATTAGAGGCATGAAATGCGGAAGTATTGTCCCTCTGAAAAAAAAAATGAGTGTTAGTAACCTCAAAAGAAAGAAAAAAGGGAGTTAGTAACCCCAAAATCATGAACACTTCTAAGGTTAGTAACCTTGCTTTCTTAAAATATAGTCAACCCTTTTTAAACCCATTCTAATTTTTGATGAATATCCATGATATTACTTTTTCTTTGGAAATAGATGTAAATACAAGCTTATGGTAAGTTTTCCTTGTCAAAATCATCAAAGGTATGTTGATCTTAGAACTTACATTATTGATTGGAGTGATTTTGGGCATAGTCGATTTGAATTTTATGGTCTTCTTATTTTTACTAACTTATATTGCATTTGATTAGAAAATGTAGATTAAATTCTTAATTTGTTAGAGATACTCTGTTTTCTAAAGATTGATGTTTCTAGTCAATGTTTTCATAATGTTTGTGGGTGTCGTTCTAGTTAAGAAAACCCTCAGGTGACATCACACCTCCTAAGTACCTCTATCAGACTTAGGTTGAAATGGCTTGCGTCACGAGCTAAGTGCCGCCGTACACCTACGAAAGTGGAATCAATACATTGCTTAGTTTAGGACTAACTTTTGTTTTCTTAGGATTTTTAGCACTAGTTTGCTAGGGACTAGCAAAGCTTAAGTGTGGGGGAAATATGATCAGACCAAAATCATACACCTTTTTATTAGCTTTTTCATATGCTTTTTTAGTGTTTTATGCTTGATTATGCCTTATATTGGTTATAATTGTGTTCATAGGTGTTGACAAGAAGAAAAGTGCAAAATCATCAATTTTGTACCTTTATAGAGCCTTTTTGGATGATTTATGACACAAATATTTTCCAAGGAAGATTTGGATGAAGAATGGAGCCATCATGTTCGTGATTGAAGAGCTTGAAGAGTCAATTTTATGCTTATCAAAGTCATAAAGTTGATTGCTTGGTATTTTCAAGGCAAAGGAGCAAAGACAAGTTCAATGCAAGAAGATATGTCAAGGTGATGAGCTAAGACACAACCCATCTGGGTGATCAGGCGAAACACATGGGTCTTCAGATAAACCATGTGGGCACCCAGCTGGAGTCGTGACACTGCCCACCTGGGTTCTCAAGCAAACCACATGGGTGCTCAAGGCAACCATGTGGGCGCCCAGGTGGAGTCGGGGTCCTGGTCCCTCGCGCGCCCAGCAGCCAACGTCGACACTCCCATGTCACTTCCTCTTGAAGCTACTTCAATACTTTCCAGATTTGGCGACAGTTCGGGAAAACAGCCATAACTTTTGATCCAGAGCTCCAATTGAGTCGTATGAAGATGCGTTGCAATGCTAACTCCAAGAGCTAAAACTTTCATGTTTTGGTCGAAGCCCATATTTGACGTTTGCATGGACGAAAATGTTTCTGAATTCTGCGGACATAATCTGTTTTGGGCCTGACTTGCGTTTTTGATCAATTGATCCCATATAATCTATTTGGGCCAGCTTGAAGATATGAAGAACAGCCCAGAACGTCCCTAGGGTTAGTTTAAGTCAGTTATAACTCTAAATTAAACCCTAGGCAGCCCCCTATATAAACCCTTTTATCCTAGAAACCCTAGACACATAGAATAGATTTTCTCTCAACTTATACAATCTGCGGTTTTGAAGAGGAGGCTGCTGCCTCCCTCTTCTCTTCTTATTTTTGTTGTAAGTTTTCCACCTCTCATGGATTGTTTCTTCTTTTCCTTAGGTATTTTTTATCAATGAATCTATGGTGAGACTTTTGTTCTTAATAATTTGATTTTTCTGTTTGAATATGTTTCTTATCCCTATGCTTCATCTTATGTGTTCATATTTTGATTGATTTGGTGCGCAACTTATCTTGAGATTTATGAATGCTATAGTTAGATTCAAGTTGGCTTGAGTCAAGCTAATGTTGGTCCAAGTGACAATTGTTAATTCTAGGAGTCCTAGGTTCAATGGGATTATCAAACCTTGTTGAAATCTATAGGCCGAGATGGTAATAGATGTAGATGAGTTTGGTATTGATTTATCATGCATGTGGAAAAGAATAATCTTAATGCTTATTCTAGGAAAGGCTGGAACCCGGATCAGAATATTAGAGGTTAGTTTTAGCGAGATGCGGATTAATCTTATTAGCATGTTGGAATTAGCATTACGTCTTGTTCCTATACCAATTATTCAAGTGGAGTTGTTTAAGATGTTAAGAGGATTACTTTATTCCAATGAAAATTGATGTCTACGTCTTAGGCTATATATCGATTTGGGGTAATTTATGATTCTTAATTGATTGCAATTTAAGTCAAATTCATGTCTTGTGTCCATGATCCATGATTTATTAGATCAAAATAATTACCTAAAGGAGAAGAAGTATGTTTTTAATCCATTGTTTTTCTCAAACTATTTTCTTAATCTTTAGTTTTATTTTATTTTATTGTTTTCTAATTTAATTTGCCTATTTTGAAAAACCCATAAAAATCCCCTTTGGTAAGACTTTCTTTAGTGTAATTTGGATTTAATTTGTTTCCACCTTCTCTGTGGGATTCGACCCCTACTTGCCCTGGCTATTAGTTATTGGTTTGTGGGGATTTATTTTGTGATTTGATCAACGACCCATCATCTCTCTTCCATGTTCAAGATAGGGACCAACACAGAGATTCGGCCAATCCAAATCCAGATGAAAAACTCTCCAGCGCATGTGATGAGTGTGGAGGATGAAGTAGATGGGAATCCATGGTATTTCGACATCCTCCAATACGTCAAATACCGAAGGTATCCAGAACATGCCACAAAAAATGACAAGAGGGTGATTCGAAGGATGACGATAGGTTATCTTTTAGAAGGTGACATCTTGTACAAGAAAAGTCGAGATCAAACACTGCTCAGGTGTGTATGTTCAGCAGAGGCCAGGCAAATCATGGAGGAAGTTCACGAGGGATCATGTGGAAGCCACGTTAGTGGACATAAGATGGCGAGACAGATTATGAGAGCAGGGTATTACTGGCAAACGATGGAAACAGATTGTATCAAATATGTCAAGAAGTACCACAAGTGTCAAATCTATGCCGACCAGATTCATGTGCCTCCAAATCCATTGCACGTGATGTCAGCCCCCCGGCCATTCTCAATGTGGGGCATGGATGTGATTGGGGTTATCAATCCCAAAGCTTCGAATGGACACAGGTTCATATTGGTTGCAATCGATTATTTTACGAAGTGGGTTGAAGCAGCTTCTTATGCGAGCGTTACTCAGGCAGTGGTCACCAAGTTCATTAAGAAAGAAATCATGTGCCGATACGGGTTGCCAGAACGGATCATTACTGACAATGCATCTAACTTGAATCAAGGACTGATAGAAGAGACGTGTAAACAGTTCAAAATCGTACATAGTAACTCCACTGCATATAGACCTAAGATGAATGGAGCGGTAGAAGCAGCCAACAAGAATATCAAGAAGATTGTGGAGAAGATGACTGAGACATACAAGGATTGGCATGAGAAACTCCCTTTTGCTCTTCACGCTTATTGGACCTGTGTCAGGACCTCAACTGGGGCAACTCCTTACTCATTGGTATATGGGATGGAAGCCGTGGGTACCCATCGAAGTAGAAATACCTTCCTTACGGGTGTATCGATAAACTAAGTTAGAGGAGTCTGAATGGGTCTAGGAGAGATATGACCAGCTCAACTTGATTGATGAAAGAAGGCTAACGGCTCTATGCCATGGTCAGATGTACCAAGAGAGGATGGAACGGGCATTCAACAAAAAAGTACGCCCAAGAGAGTTCAAAGTAGGAGATTTGGTGCTAAAAAAGATTATACCAGAGCAACGTGACCCAAGAGGTGTTAATTTTAAAGAAAGGAGCATTCATAGTAAAGAAAACATTCTCAGGAGGGGCGTTAATTTTTCAAGAGATGGATGGAGAAGAATTCCCAAGACCTATCAACTCCGATGCGGTCAAGAAATACTATGCCTAAAAAAAAAAAAAAAACTCAGCCTAAAAAAGAAAGAGGTTGGAAAAAGAGAAAACAAAATAAGGAGGGATCCAAGTCGAAAACCCGCAAAGGGCGGCGTGGGTCCATAAGGGGTCACTTGAGTTGAAAACCCGAAAAGGGCGGCTCAAGTGAAGGATGGAAAACGAAGAGCTTGAGTCGAAAACCTGAAAAGGGCGGCTCAGGTAAAACATAGGAGGATGTAGTCTGCTAACAACATTTCAAGAAAGTATCTTAAGGTCAAAAGAGTAAGGATCTGGTCCAGACTGAGTTGGGTAAAGCGGCATTAAAACTAATCTCGATGAACCCTTGGCAAATGTCATAAAATCGTCGTCGGAGTATTCATCGACATTAGGTCCCATCTATTCAACACTTTCCCGCTGGCACCCCTATATATATATATATGTTAAATTTCTTATTATATGTTAAGTTTCCTCTTTCTTACTTGTACATATTGCTCGATTAATGAAATTTTGAAGTTTTAGTAACGTTTGTTCGTTTTTGCATCACCATAGTCTTTCTTTCAAAATTTATTGAAAACCTACATGGGAACGGTCGTTTTAATTTATTCAAAAAGGGTATTAGTAGGAGATGCCAGGTCATCGTATAAGGAAAGGACTTAGAGAGAATAGAGGCAAGAGATCGCTACCAATACAGGACAGAGTACTAAAAGAGGTTGAAATAAAGTAATGGACGAGGGTTCATAAGAGAAGGCCAGCGGGTCAAGAGCCTAAGAAAAGTGCAAGGAAGACATGCGAGACCATGGAGTAATTTGACAAAGCAAATAAAAACCAAACAATTAAAATCAACGCATCATAAATTTTTGCATCTTTGCATTGACATGCATTACCATAGCATCAACATCGTGCATCTTAACCACATCCAAGAATGCATTGTAGAACCTTACAGGAAATATTTTCATGGATAGAAGGAGCTCTTAATTAGCATTCGGAAGACGATAGCCTCCAATTGGTCAAGAACCAGGTTTTCAGAAGAAGGAGATTTACCAGATATCAGGATTGAATTGGAAGACAGTTCAAAGGATAAGCAGAAGACGGTCCTTTTAAGATTGAATTGGAAGACAGTTCGAAGGATAAGCGGAAGACGGTCTTCTTAAGATTGAATTGGAAGACAGTTCAAAGGATAAGCGGAAGATGGTCCTTTTAAGATTGAATTGGAAGACAGTTCAAAGGATAAGCGGAAGACGGTTCTTTTTAAGATTGAATTGGAAGACAGTTCAAAGGATAAGCGGAAGACGATCCTTTTAAGATTGAATTAGAAGACAGTTCAAAGGATAAGCGAAAGACGGTCCTTTTAATATTGGATTGGAAGACAATTCAAAGAAGTTGATCGGGAGACGACCCATTTCAAAGTAAAAAGAAAAGTAAACGTCTGACTCGGCAGTAGGGGCGGGTGTCTACTTCTTTGCACACTTCCTAACTCTAAAAAAAGTATGCAAACTACTTCTTTGCTCACTTCTCGATAGTTGGAAAGTGCACAAAGAGGGGCAGCTGTAGACACCCATTTTTGTCTTGTATCCTTTTGTTTAAATTAATTTACTTCTTATTTGGCATTAGGGTTATTTAGGGGCATTTTGGTCATTTGCACGTCTAGGGGCATTTTGGTCATTTGCATGTCCAGGGGCATTTTAGTCATTCTAAGGACATTTTAAATTTAGATTAGCTAATTCATCTTTCAGTAATTTAGATTGCATTTGAAAAAACCCAAAATATCTTAATGTGCACCTTTGGCATTTTTGCATATTTCATGGCTTAGCTCCATTTGGAAATTTAGTATTGTTGCATTTTAATCATGTAGCTTAACCCTCAATTTAGCAATTAGTTAGACATTGCATAACTGGAATTTGCATAATTTTGAAAATGGTGTTAGTTGAAAAAAAAGCACATGGAAATGGAATTTGCATTTTGGTTAGTAAAGCACTTCCTTACTTTGCATATCTAATTAGTCCCTCTAAATTAGTACCATAATTAGAAGACATATTAGGATTTGAGGTAATCTCATATAACAAAACACTTTGCATTACATATTTCCCTAGTTACATGCATACCGTTTACATTTAAACATTTGCATGTGCTTTATCTACATTGAAAAGTGGAAGTACAAGGCATTTGATTTACAAATTGGGCCTTTGATTTATTTGCAAATTGGCACTCTTTTTCTTCTCCAATTTTGTTGTTACACCTCCCAAGGCAGATTGCATAAGCTTTTCCTAAAAAAGAAGCAAACAAAGCAAGAAATACAAGTTAAGGGTAAAGCAAACAGCCCAAACAAATTGTCAACAGCGCAGTCTCGCAAAATGGCAAATTCGATTACCTTAAGGAGCTCGAACGAACAAACTTTGTGAATGAAAGTCGTAGAGGACTCTTGGGGCTTCAATTCAGGCACAAGAATGACATGATTTGGATTTAAAATGGAAGAGATATGGGCCCCGCAGTCCAGGCCTCCAAAAAATGCAGAAATTCTGGACAGCCATTGCAACTTGCTTGAACCTCAAATTTGGTCCCCAAAACGACCCCAATTGGAAAAAAGGTCTTCATGGAAGTTGAAGAGCACTCTCCAAGCTTTCTCCAGCCTACAAGAACACATCATTTAGAACTAAGATGGAAAAGATATAATATTTCAAAGATAGCTGCAAAAAGGGCCTCAACAACAGGAAATTCCAAGTCAAGCCAAGTGTTTACTTTGTAGGAAAACAGGAAGCACACCATTTTCAGGGCAAGTGTTGGTGATGTTGTGAGAGGCCCAAATAATATTAAGACTCTCCCTTCCTTCCTACTACTACTAAGGGCATTTTGCATTTTGCTCTTTCCTCCTCTCTCTGGTTTAACTTTCTGTTTCAGCTTCTTAAGGAGGCAAACCTGGGGATGAAAGAAAATTTGAAGATATCTATGATGTTGAGAAGTTTATCAAAAGTCTGGATGGGGTTGTCAAAGTAGCAAAAGAATTGCCCAGTGATATATCAATCCGGAATTTTGCAGCTGCGAAGGTCCCCAATTGGGTTAGTGAGGATCACATTCTTGAAAATGGTGAACCAATATTTAAATCAAAAGGCAACATAAGGCTTGCAACCTACTCCCCTACAGTAAATATGAGAAAAACTGCACAAAAGAGTAGTGTTGATTCAGTCGCATGTTTGGGAATGTTTGGAACTTTAGAGTTGCAACCACAGGTAAATGAAGTCGTTGATGCAATGATTGAACGACTTAGAACTTTAAGTCGCAAATCAGGCGGCCAGTTTATAGTAGTGGACTTGAGGGTTGAGATACTAGAGAATAAGAATTGTCATGGAAGTGTTCTACTGGGGCATCAAAAAGTTGTTACAATGCACAAGATATTGCTGTATTCTTGAGGAAGGTGTGATTTGATATAGATACCACTATGTACCTAACTCAATCAAGGTGGGATAACAGCCTTAGCATCCTAAAGGATACCATCCCATAACCAACTTCACAAAAGACAAAGCAAATTCAGTTTTTGGAGTCGAAAATCTCACCTGACATCTTGCTTGATGACTCAGCCCGTTGGTTCCTTTCTTCATCCCAATCCCTCACCAAATCATCATCTTCCTCGGCCTTCAACCCTGCAAAAGACAAAAGCCCAACCTTTTTTTTTTCTTTCCTTCAAATTAATCAAAACAACAAAAAAAGGAAGAATCCAAGGATTGAATTGCTGACTCACTTGACAGCCTAGCATAGAGTTTATCCCCTTCATCTACCCTCCCTTGCAAAATGCAAAAGGACAGAAAGGAAAAAGGAAATTGGAGGAAAATAAAAAATTTCAAAACCGTTGGATAAGGAGGATCAAGAGAGAGATTACATGAGTTCTTGAGGGTTGATGAAGCATATATATAGGCTCATTTTCGCCCCCTGGTACAAGAAAGAAAACAAAAAAACAGAAAATCTAGAGAGTGAAAATCAAATCAAAATTTGGTTTTTGAAAAAAGAAAGGAAGAACAATAGAGAAAAGGATCGATACCTTAAGAAAAGCAAGTTTTTGCTCAAAGAGGACGATCAAAAGCTCTCTGTTCTTGTTTTTATGAACTTAATTCGAAGCTTTTTTTTTCTTGAAATTGGGAGAGGGTTTCTAGGTTTTTAGGTATGGGGATTTCAGATCTGGGGTTATTTTGAGAGAAAAGTGTATATTTCAGTGAGATTTTGCAAGAGAGGGAAGTTAGGGTTTGCTGCAACAAAGAAAGCAGAAGAAACGGGAAAGAAAGAAGAAGAAGAAGAAGAACGTGGGTTAAAAGGGGAAGTGGTAGCCAAACGACGTCGTTTTAAGGGGGTAAGGTTTCTTTCCCTTTCAATTTGATCCTTTAGCTTAAGTGATACATGTAATTTGGTTCTTATGTTTGCTGTTTGGTTCAATTTGGGGCCTATTTTGGTGGTTTATAATGATCTAGATTTAATCTATCCATGCATGTTTATGTTGATTTAGCTTTGTTTCCTTAGGATTCATGTTATGAGTAGTTGTGTTGAATTAATTGTTACATGTTTCTGATGTCAAATGGTTATTTTGATTTTCAAGGTGCTAAATTTAAAGTCTTTCTTTAGTTAAATAGTCTCTTCCATGTTAGATCTAAATAAAAATACTAGCTTTTAATTTCCAAGATTAAATCTGGAATGTTTTGTTAAATGAGTTGGTCTTTGTGTTGGATCAGAAGTTGAGTTCAAATTATTTGGTCATGAATTGTCTAAGATTAAGCCCTTTAGCCTAAAAATTAGGTTTTGATTTGATTGGTTGATGTCATTTAACATGTTTACTATTTGATTTGTAAATACATGTTCTTTTTGGATGCATATGGGTAAAGGTTGTGTCTTTTTGGGTTGATTTGAGTGTAAGGTCAAAGCTTGAATTTTTATGTTTAAGTTGATTTGAAATTGATCTTTATTTTAGCTTCACGAATTTTTGATTTAATCACCCTTGTATTGGAATATGAGACCTATGTTTGAAAATGTTTGCTTGCCCAAATTGAAAATAGAAATTTAGTTACTTGAGTTAATTTTGGTTTGGGAAATAGGGTCTCAATTTAAAGTAAAGATTTTCTTTGATTGAAATTAGCTTAAGGATGATATGCAAGACACTTTGGGCTAATTTCAATTTTAAGGAAATTTAACTTGGAATTAAGACCTAATTTTCACAAATAAAGATTGACCTAGGAAGTAATTAAGAATTTTTGGAATGATGGTTATCATTTGGTCAATTTAGATCTTTGATTTGCCTCGATATGGTACAACTTGCGTGTTATTGCCTGAATATTACTGATCATTTTCTTTAGTGTGCAGAAAAGTCCCCAGCAAGCCCAGTCCGACCCATAAGTCTTATTTTCTTTCTTTAGGTATAGTTAACTTATTAATTGGCCCGATCTGGCCTTGGTTTGTAATAATTTAGTAATTTAGAGTAGTATTAAAGTAGTAATTAGTTGCATGCATGTCATACTTATCTGTCATTGAATATATCTGCTTGCATTTCATACCACTTTTAATTCAGTTAACAACCGTAACCCCTCCGAAGAAGGGACATTCAGTGAGTGATCGAGTTTTCGGGACCACTGAATGTCTCTGAGGATGAGACGGCTCTTTTCGGGATGCATCGGGGTTCCGGGCATATATCCCGGGAAGTGCTTTCAAAAACTCGGGTTACGCGAGTTAACTTAAATAATCGGACTTTGCATTCATCATTTGCATACATGCATTGATATAGAGATAGAAAAGATCAAAAAAAAAAAAAAAGATGAAGAATAAAAGAGATAATAAAAGCATTTTAAAAAAGGTTTTCAAATCATGCTCTCTTATTTGGTTTTCAAAACTAAGAAATTGGCAAATCAAGAGATTTCAAGATAAGCGTTTTTAAAAGAATTGTTTTTAAGTAAAATCCCAAAAGAAGATTTTGGAAAATAAAAGTTTGGATAATTCCAAAAGATGGTTTTGGAAAATAAAGGTTCCCAAAAGAAGATTTTGGAAACAAATAAAATTGGTAAGTTTTTAGAAAAATAAAAAAAATGGTAAAAAGATTTTGTCACAGCATTTTCAAAACTTCCTTTTTGAAGAAAAAAGGATCAACAAGAGAGCAAACAGTGAAAGAGAATCGTGATAGAATTAATCGACAGTGTTCAATTACGTTCTTCGAATTCTCGACATCGGTTCCAAAAAATGGTTTTATTTTCTTTTTACAACCCTTTTTAATAATCAAGATTAGGATTAAAAGCAACCAACTTTTCTTTTCGACCCAGTAGATCTAGTTAGACTAGAGGTAGCGTCACTTGACGGGCGACTCGGGGGTGCTAATCCTTCCCCGAGCGTAATCGACTCCCGAACCTAGATTTAGGTTACAAGACCGGACCTTATGTTTAGTGGGTCCATTTCCGAGCTTTGGACTTCACTTAGCTTAGGTGGCCTTTAGGTGACTAATCACACCTTTAAAAAGATTAGTGGCGACTCCTTTATACCAACGTCGTCTCGGCAGGGTTCCCCGGACCCGAACGTTTCGACACCCACTCTCAAGTTCAATTTTCAACAGCACATAGTATTACATATACTCCCTTTGTCTCATATTATAAGTCCATTTTACCGTATTACAAAGTTTAAGAAAAGTAGTTAAAACTTTAATTTCTATAAACTTTTTTATCTTCTCCTTCCAATTATTACCTCTCTCTCTCTCTCTCTCTCTCTCTCTCTCTCTCTCCCCCCCCACTAAGGTTCTGTTTGTTAAATTAAGTACTGAAAATTTAAGCACTGAATCTTTATGGCTACTGAATTTAATTCTGAATTTGTGGTGAAAAAACTATTTGATAAGTTACTTAATGTGAAATGTAAGAAAAATATTTTTGTTTATATTTTTGTATGAAAATATTTAAAAAATACATTGGTAATAATGAAAAAGGAAAGAATTATTGATAAAAGGAAAGAACATAACATTAATGTTTAAATCTTTCCATAAATAATATTGTTGAATAGAAAAAGTAACCTTAGACCTACTTTTTTTTTCCAATACTTTTTCATTGAAAATTTTAAATTAAATGATTTTCTAACCTTAATTATCAAACTATTGAAAAAATTAAAGCATTGAAATTTTTCATTTTCAATGGTTTGAAAATTTTCAATGGTTTATCAAACAGCCGCTAAGTCTCTCTCCTCCCACGTAGTCCCTCATAGTCAATAAATGAACTAAATTCCAACTAAATTTCTACTACCCTTAACGAGGGTAACTTAGTTAAAGTTGCATTGGGTTTTGAAAAGGGACATATAATTTGTGACAAAAAAAAAGGTTTCTAGAAGAGGATTTATAATATGAGACATAGGGAGTATAATTTACCCCTTTAAAAATTAAAGTTCATAACCCCAAATTTAAAAATGTAGTTTATATTCAAAATATCTAGACAAATATAAGCTTAAGAACCAACAAATTATTCATCGAAATAGTAAACGGCTTCTATCATAATGAATAAAGAGTGATAACAAAAGTTTGTTAGTTCGGAACACATTTGTCGAGAGATTTATGTTAGGATTGTGACCCAATTCCTAATTAGATTTGAATTAGAATTTTTTAGAGATTTTGATTGGTGTACAAGAATCCTGAAAGAGATTCTTGGAGTTTGAGTTTGTGTTAGTATAAATAAGCAGTTTATGTTTAGGTTTTTTTTTGTGTGTGAGAAATTGTGTGAGATTGAGAGAAAAAAATTGAGATAGCTTTATGTTGTTGTGAGAGAATCACCCATGGTGTTGGGTTGATTAGATTGAGAGTTTGCTAGAGAGATTGTTATGATTGTTGATTGTAATTGATTGATTTGATAGTGGAGATTTGTGGCATAGGTCCATAAGAAAATTTGCTTTGTTGTTTTCCGCTTTAATTATTTGTTTGGTTAATTCCAAAGATATCCGAAGTTACAACAAGTAGTATCAGAGCTTGGTTGATTGAAGATGGCAGACATCAGTGGTTGCGGATCAACTTTGAAATTTGAGATTGAGCCGTTCAATGGAACGAGCAGTTTTCGAATGTGGCAGAGTACGATAAAAGATGTGTTAGTACAACAAGGATTGGGAGATGCGTTTGAAACTGATAAGCCTGCAACGCTGAATGAGAACAGGTGGAGAGATATTCAGCGAAAAGCAGTAAGTACAATTCGTTTGAATCTTGCTATTGAAATTAAGTATGATGTGTTAGATGTTAAAACCCCAAAGGAGTTGATGGACAAGTTGGAGTCGATTTGTATGTCAAAATCGATTACTAATATGTTGTGTTTGAAGAAAAAATTATTTGGATCGAAGATGAAGGTGAGAACAAGTTTAAGGGCACACTTAAACGAGTTCAATAGATTAGTTACTCAACTGGCAAGTGTGGGTGAAGTAATGAAAGAGATTGATAAAGCATTTTTGTTGATTAATTCACGTTACCGACAAGTATGATCCTGTGACTAGAGCTTTGATGGTTGGTAGGACAACTCTGAGTTTGCAAGATGTGACATCTGTAATTTTTGAGTATGATAGATTGAAAAAAAAAACTGAAAGGAAAGATGAAGGGAATGGTGCTCTGATGGTGGATTGTAGAAGAACTAATGGAAGAAATAAGAATGATGCAAAATGAAAGGGTAGATTCAATGAAAGAGGAAAATCAAGTTCAAGGCCTAGGGTAGACATGAGTAGCAAGAAGTGATATTATTGTCATGAGATAGGGCACAAAAAAGCCTACTGCAAGAAGTTAATGGAAGATTTGGGGGATTTCATGAAATCTAAAGAGAAAAATAAGGGTGGTGTTAATGTTGTTGTTGCTAATAGTGATGAAGATTCTAAAGGAACTGTTGTTTTGATGGTGCAAGAAGAAAGGAAAGACACTAAAAATATGTGAGTGTTTGATTCTGCTTGTTCTGAACATATTTGCACAAAGAGAGAATGGTTTTCGAAGCTTGAGAAGTGTGATAAGCATGTTTACATGGTTAATAATGGTGAAGAAAAAATTGAAGGCATTGGGAGTGTGAAACTTCGTTTGCATGATGGAAGTGTCAAGATGCTTGGGAATGTAAGGTATGTTCCAAACTTTACAAGGAATTTGATTTCGCTTGGAAAGTTGGATAGTTTGGGTTATGGATATTCTTGCCGAGGTGGAGGGTTTAAGATCACCAAAGGTTCGATGATTGTGATGAAAGGGGTGAAGAATTTGAATGAGTTGATTGGAAGCACAACTAGAGAAGATGGATCGGTATCTTCACATCAAACTGAGAAGAAGGATGTTGATTTGCCAACAAAGAAGAAAGTTACTTTTGTGGATTTGGTTAAAGGGTGGAGCAATTAAGCTTTGGTGAAGGAATTTGAGTTAAGGTGGAGATTGTTAGGTTTTTGACCCTATTCCTAATTAGATTTGGATTAGGATTTTTTAGAGATTTTGATTGGTTTACAAGAATCGTAATAGAAAATTGATTCTTGGAGTTTAAGTTTGTGTTAGTATAAATAAACAGTTTAAGTTTAGTTTTTTTTTTTTTGTGTGAGAAATTTTGTGTGAGATTGAGAGAAAAAACTGAGATAGATTTACGTTGTTGTGAGAGAATCACCCATGGTGTTGGGTTGATTAGATTGAGAGTTTGGTAGAGAGATTGTTATGATTGTTGATTGTAATTGATTGATTTGATAGTGGAGATTTGTGGCATAGGTCCACAAGAAAATTTGCTTTGTTGTTTTCCGCTTTAATTATTTGTTTGGTTAATTCCTGAGATATCTGAAGTTACAACAAGTGGTATCAGAGCTTGGTTGATTGAAGATGGCAGACATCGGTGGTGGCGGATCAACTTTGAAATTTGAGATTGAGCCGTTCAATGGAACGAGCAGTTTTCGGATGTGGCAGAGTACGATAAAAGATTCGTTAGTACAACAAGGATTGGGAGATGCGTTTGAAACTGATAAGCCTGTAACACTAAATGAGAACAGGTGGAGAGATATTCAGCGAAAAGCAGTAAGTACAATTCGTTTGAATCTTATTATTGAAATTAAGTATGATGTGTTAGATGTCAAAACCCCAAAGGAGTTGATGGATAAGTTGGAGTCGATTTATATGTCAAAATCGATAACTAATATGTTGTGTTTGAAGAAAGAATTATTTCGATTGAAGATGAAGGTGAGAACAAGTTTAAGGGCACACCTAAACGAGTTCAATAGATTAGTTACTCAATTGGCAAGTGTGGGTGAAGTAATGAAAGAGATTGATAAAGCAGTTTTGTTGATTAATTCAAGTTACCGACAAGTATGATCCTGTGACTAGAGCTTTGATGGTTGGTAGGGCAACTCTGAGATTGCAAGATGTGACTTCTGTAATTTTTGAGTATGATAGATTGAAAATAAAACTGAAAGAAAAGATGAAGGGAATGGTGCTCTGATGGTGGATTGTAGAAGAACTAATGGAAGAAATAAGAATGATGCAAGATGAAAGGGTAAATTCAATGAAAGAGAAAAATCAAGTTCGAGGCCTAGGGTAGACATGAGTACCAAGGAGTGATATTATTGTCATGAGATAGGGCACATAAAAGCCTACTGCAAGAAGTTAATGGAAGATTTGGGGGATTTCATGAAATCTAAAGAGAAAAATAAGGGTGGTGTTAATGTTGTTGGTGCTGATAGTGATGAAAATTCTGAAGGAACTGTTGTTTTGATGGTGCAAGAAGAAAAGAAAGACACTAGAAATATGTGAGTGTTTAATTATGCTTGTTTTGAACATATTTGCACAAAGAGAGAATGGTTTTCGAAGCTTGAGAAGTGTGATAAGCATGTTTACATGGTTAATAGTGGTGAAGAAAAAATTGAAGGTATTGGGAGTGTGAAACTTCGTTTGCATGATGGAAGTGTCAAGATGCTTGGGAATGTAAGGTATGTTCCAAACTTTACAAGGAATTTGATTTCGCTTGGAAAGTTGTATAGTTTGGGTTATGGATATTCTTGCCGAGGTGGAGGCTTTAAGATCACCAAAGGTTCGATGATTGTGATGAAAGGGGTGAAGAATTCGAAGAATTTGAATGAGTTGATTGGAAGCACAATTAAAGGAGATGGATCGGTATCATCACATCAAATTGAGAAGAAGGATGTTGATTTGCCAACAAAGAAGAAAATTACTTTTGTGGATTTGGTTAAAGGGTGGAGCAATTAAGCTTTGGTGAAGGAATTTGAGTCAAGGTGGAGATTGTTAGGAATTTGACCCAATTCCTAATAAGATTTGGATTAGGATTTTGTAGAGATTTTGATTGATGTACAAGAATCCTAATAGAAAAGGGATTCTTGGAGTTTAAGTTTGTGTTAGTATAAATAAGGAGTTTATGTGTATTTTTTTTTTGTGTGTGTGAGAAATTGTGTGTGAGATTGAGAGAAAAACTGAAATAGATTTATGTTGTTGTGAGAGAATCATCCATAATGTTGGTTTGATTAGATTGAGAGTTTGCTAGAGAGATTGTTATGATTGTTGATTGTAATTGATTGATTTGATAGTGGAGATTTGTGACATAGGTCCACAAGAAAATTTGATTTGTTGTTTTCCGCTTTAATTATTTGTTTGGTTAATTCCTTTGATATCCGAAGTTACAACAATTTAATTTTTTTTTTTAAGTTATGTTCATGTTTCAATCAAATTAATTTCGGGCCAATATATATCACATTAGATACCCTTAAAAAATGTTAAAACTAAGTTTAGGAACCTTTACCAATTATTTTTGGAACACTTCTACCATATATCATATTCATATGTCAAAGACAAAACGGAAAAAAGAGAGAAGATCCAAGAAATTGTATTACTATTTCTTATTTTTGAATTTAAATGGGTTTGCAGATCATCAATTAAATTAACGGAAACCCAAATAGATAAAAACAAAATCAATTTAACTGCATATATTAAAATGGAAAATTATACAATAAATTGTTATTTATAACGAATCAGAATAAGGCTCCACATTACAATCTTAGGAAAAAAAAAATCATGTGTGCATGTGAGAACAACAAATAGACACCGAAAAGAATAAAACAAGGATCAATGAAAAAATAAAATAATAATTAAACAAAACTGAGGAATTCTTTTAAAATGATTCCTGCCTCTGCAACCTCATCTCTGCATAGAACCTCTTAATGAATTTCTCAGCCCTCTCATCGACCGAATCTTCTTCTGAGTCCCATGGCTCAGAAGCAGCTCCAAATATGGGAATATCTGCTGGCTCAGTTTTCAATGCCAATCTGCAATCTTCTTCTCCACTTTGCAAGCACCCAAAACACTTCCATGAAAAAAGCATTGGGATTCTTCTCAACTTCCTGTTGTAGTAATATTGAATAAGAGGAGTAGTTGAAGGAGAGTCAAACCGGTACTCTCCAAGGTATCCATAGTTGTAATGCTTGATTTTTTTGGTTCCCCATTCAGTATACAGAGCTTTGTTCCGGCGAAGCTTAAACCTCTTTCCTGATTTCTCGAGGAAAAAGAGTTTTGGAATCAAGGGGGGTTTCTTCATTTTGGTAAGTAAGAAGGAGATTCTAATAAGATTATTGGATGCTAACTTTAACTTGTGCAGAATTATGGGCAGTGATTTCTTCTGCAATGGCATTTTCATGGCTGCTAGCCAAAGCCACAAAATGGGATGCAAGAGGCTCTTTTCGTTTTTTGTACAAGGGTTGATTTATGAGTAAATTGATCGGAGACTGGGCTTTTATTAACACAAAAGTTAAAACGAAAAGTATTGAGATCTGATAAATATACTTGGTGGGGGGAGCCAAAGCCAAGCTGTAAAAAGAAGGCAATGGTCGGTTGCATTTTGTACTTAATATATATAATAATGGAATAAGTAGCCGTTATATCTCAAGTCTCAACTAAATTAAATAGGTTCTTCTCTTCCCTGCTATGTCTTTGAATTGTTTTAGTTCGACCCTTTTATAATCAATCAATCTCAAGGCAATAAAAAGAAAGAACAAAAACCGAATTTGGATTGGCTAAGAGTCCTCTAACCACTTTGAGCAAAAATAAGTGTGATGTAGCTTTTAAGAAATCATGTGATTGAAGAAAGGTTATGCTATCTCAAAAATCATATACAATCTTCATTTCTACACTGCCATGCATCTTAATTTTTAATTTAATTTCCTTTAATTTTAAATTAAATAGCACAAAAAGTAACTTTATAAATCCTTTTCAGGACTTACCTTACTTAACTTTACATTACATATGATATAATAACTTCGCCAAACTTAAATATAACTTCGCCAAACTTAAAAATTTTAAATATATTTATTATTCGATTTATTATACAAATAAGTAGAAACATTATACAATCTATTACCAACGAAGTTTAGTGGCCTGTATATGCGAGGTTAAATGATTAATAATTGATATGTGTCTCTTCGATATTAATTTTGAATATTAAATACGTTATTAATTATCAGGTGGAGTATGTTTTGAATACTAAATACATACTTAATTATCAGGTGGGGTATTTATCTACATTTTGACCCGTTTGTGGAGTCTAAAAGCTCTATTGACGGTGTATCAAATAAAAATTCAAATAAATATTAGTTATATAATATCTAAATTTATATTTTTTCATTGCTTCAATTATTATTATAAATTAATTAATAATATAACTATATATACATGAAAAATGAAAAACAGATACAAGGCTTACCAGTTAGATTATTAATTGGTAATAGTACCCAATAGATAAAATCACCAAGTAAATTACTAATAAAGTATTATTATTTATTCATTATTTAAAAAAATAACTTACTAAATATAAATTTATCATACGTTATTCATAAAATTGATTTTATTTTAGTGGTTGTCCATATAATTATTGTTCAAATAATGAAATTTTGCAAATTTAATCATAATTTATAATAGGTAAAATTAATAATAATATAAATTGTATTGAATAAATAAATGATAATTTAGCTTCTAAAAAAAATATTATATAGAATAAGTAAATTTATAAATTGTATTGAATAAAAGATAATTTTAGTTTATAATATTCTCGGATCATTCGGGTTAACTTCTCGGGTTATTCAGTTTCGAGTCATTCGGATCTCGGGTTCGTCGGGTCTCAGGTCGGGCGGGTTTGAGTCGTTTATTTTTTCTGATCAAAACGGGTTTAGCGGGTTTCTGATTCGGACGGGGTCTCGGATTCAGGTTAGGTTTTGACAACTCTAAATAGAACTAGGGGTAGTATGGTAAATTCGCCCAATCAAGGGTAGAACAAGAATTTATGCTTCCACAAATATTACAGAATAATACGTTTATTATTCAGACTTATTAAAGCAACCAATGTAGTCGAATTTGTCAATTTGATCATCTAGGGGTAAATTCGTAATTTAAGTTACCTAAGGGTAAAAGTGTCTTTTCTTCCTTAAAATTCATCCACCTAATTATTATCCAAATTTCCAATTTCATTTTTTTCCTTATTCCTTATTTTCCTATTTCCCCCTTTCCCTTTTTCTTTTCTTCCTTTTCCTATTCCTATTCTTTTGTGAATTGCTAAACACCGCCCCATTTTACTAGCTACCCCCCCCCTACAGAGACACACACACACAAAAGACACCTTTGCCCTTTGCTTCATTTTTTTCATACTTTCTAACCTTTCAAATCCTCTGAAACTTTCAAACTAAAAATCTCACCTTTTCAAGCCAGTTTTCAAGCAAATCATGGCAGATTTCTTTCGTGGGAGAGGCAAAGGACCGATGGGACTCCAGGTATGTAACTTTTTCGAAAAAAATTGAAGAATGGCCGATCCAGGCTCTGTTATGGAAGAGGCGCCACCAGAAGGCGACCTGGGCTTTTTTTTTAATTTTTTATTTTAGATTTATTATTATTAATTTAAATTTTGAAATTGTTAAATTTTGATTAAGGTTTATTATTGTTAATTAGTTAATTATTGTTAATTACTATTAATTAACTAATTTGTTATTAATTAGTGTTAATTAGAGTTAATTACTGTATTAATTAGGCTTAATTAATCAATTAATTAGTGTATTTATGAGTTAGTATTTATTATGAATTTTTATAAAATTTTTGATTAATTAGTGTTAGTTGAAATTAACAATAAATTCGTATTTAGAAATATAAAATTAGAGCTGTTGTAGTAAATTATAAACAATAATGAAATTTAATAATAGATTTGTTGTAGTTGTTATTATTAATTATAGTTGTTAATATATTGTAGAGGAGAGGAGGACAGGTGAGTAGCTTAGGACAGGGGAGTAGCTCGGGACAGCGGCTGTCGAAACGTTCGGTTCCAGGGAACCCTGTCGAGACGACATTGGAAAAATGGAATCGCCACTAATCTTTTTTAAGGTGTGATTAGCCACCTAAAGGCCACTTAAGCTAAGTAAAGTCCAAAGCTCGGCAATGGACCTTCTAAACCTAAGGTCCGGTCTTTGTAACCTAAATCTAAGTTCGGGAGTCAATTACGCCCGGGGAAGGATCAGCACCCCCGGAGCGCCCGTCAAGTGACGGTACCTCTTAATCTAACTAGAACTAGTGGGTCAAAAGAAAAAGGTTGCTTTTAATCCTAATCTTGATTATTATTAGAAAAATGTTATAAAAAAGAAAATAAAACCATTTTTGAAACCAATGTCGAGAATTCGAGGAATATAATCGAACACCGTCGATCAATTCTGTCTCGATTCTCTTTTACTTTTTGTTCTCTTGTTGAGTCTTCCGTACCGGGAAGAAATTTTGAAAATGCTGTGATAAAATCATTTTTCCATTTTTTATTTTTGAAAGCACTTGATCAATTTGATTAGTTTCCAAAATCTTCTTTTGGATTGCTTAATCTAAAAACATTCTTTTTGAAAATGCTTACCTTAAAAATCTTAAATTACCCATTTCTTAATTTTGAAATTTGAATAAGAGAACACGATTTGAGAAAAACCTTTTTTGAAAACACCTTTTATTGCCTCTTTTTTTTTTTTGGATTTTGTCCTTTTTTCTATCTCTAGATTAATGCATGTATGCAAATGTTGAATGCAAAGTCCAATTTATTAAAGTCAACTCGCGTAACCCGGGTTTTTGAAAGCACTTCCCTGGATATAGGCTCGGAGCCCCGACGCATCCCGAGAAGAGCCGTCTCATCCTCAGAGACATTCAGTGGCCCGAAAACTTGATCAGTCACTGAATGCCCCTTCTTCGGAAGGGTTACGGTCACTAACTGAATTTAGGAAGTGGCATGATATGCAAACAGATATAATCAATGACAAGTAAATATGATATGCATGCAATTAAGTTCTACTTTAGCAAAATATTACAAACCAAGGCCCGATTGGACCAAATAACAAGTCACTTAAAAGAAAACTATTAGTGATGTTCAGGAAGCATACAAACTCTTAATCCAAAGATGCAAAAGAACCAAAACAAATCAAGATTCAAATCCAAAATCAAGGACCAAAGCAAGAACAATCTTAACTTAAACAAACGAGAATATGGATCATGGGACATGCATATAATGCATCTAGAAATAATTTAGGAAATCAAGTCCTTAAATTCAAAACCTTAATTTTCAAATCAAAAGTCATTTAAAGAGATTCACTAATTTCTTTCAAGTTATTTTCAGATTTGGAAAATTAGGTTTTTAACACCAAGCTTTATTTTTCCAAAGATTAAGGATGACCCAAAGTGTCTTAACATGTCATCCTTAACCCATCTTTAATTTAAGGAAAAATCATAGCTTTAAGTCAAAACCTCAATTTTTCAAATCCAAATTAACTCAATTCGGAATCATGAAATAAATTTAAATTACTTCCAACTTGAACATCAAGATCTCAAAATCAATTTGCCATGAACAAATACAATTTCACCAAAAATTCAATCTTTTAGCCTAGATCCCAATTTCCATATTTAATTAGTAAAATTCAAAAACAAAAAGCACAAATTAAATACCAATTATGTAAATCAAGCACTCAATTGCAAAATCCTAGCATATTTTCTAAAATCAGGGGTCAAATTGAATAAAGCAGGGATCAAATTGCATTTAATTAAGAAATAAACCTTAAATCAAGTTCTACGACGCATAAATTAAAAATAAAATCCTAAATCAGGGGTGAAATTGAATCAATAAATAAACATTACCCTAAATCAGGGACAAAATTGAATCAATTAATAAGCATTACTCTAAATCAGGGACTAAGGTGAAAACGGAAACAAATTTCAGGTTTTATGTGAATTGAATTATAATCTAAAGGACCTAATTGAAAAAAAAAGTAAGAAATTTTACCTGAATTTCCCATTGGTATAAATACCAACCTCTCTTCTTACTTTTTCAATTTTAAGAAACCCTAGCCGCCTCCCTTGGCTGCCGGGAATCGGCTCCCTTGGTGGCGCCGCCTTGAGCCACCGTGTCGAAGCTACGTCGGAGCTTCGATGATGCTCAAAATTTGTAAAAAGCTCCCCTGGCCGCCCTCCGTCCTAGCTCTGACCTCGAATTCATTGAAATCCGCCTCTAACTTCTCAGATCTAGCTTAAACCGATCCCCAAATAATCACCGTCGAATGTTCCTGAAATTCAGGCATATGGTTTCCCCTTGCCTCCTTGACAAACCAACCGAATGGTTTCACCGAAATCTACGAGCTAAGAATGACATGTAAGTATAAGCTTCTCCTCCCTCTTTCTTTCTCGATCTTTCCCTCATCTCCCCTTTTCTTTATATTTCAGCTAGTGTTTTTTTGTTGCTTGGTAGAAAAGAATTTTTCTTCAAATGGGGTGGGGAGATTTCTTTTCGGTGGTGTCCTTGATCGAGTCGTTGAGCAATCACAAAATAAATCTCCACAAACCGATAACTAATAGCTAGGGCAAGTAGGGGTCGAATCCCACAGAGAAGGTGGAAACAAATTAAATCCAAATTTCACTAAAGAAAGTCTTACCAAAGGGGATTTTTATGGGTTTTTCAAATTAGCCAAATTGAATTAGAAAACAATAAAATAAAATTAAACTAAAGATCTAGAAAATAGTTTAAGAAAAACAATGGATTAAAAACATATCCTTTAGGTAATTATTTTGATCTAATAAATCATGGATCATGGACACAAAGCATTAATTTGACATAAATTGCAATCAATTAAGAATCATAAATTACCCCAAATCGATATATAGCCTAAGACGTAGACATCAATTTTCATTGGAATAAAGTAATCCTCTTAACATCTTAAACAACTCCACTTGAATAATTTGTATAGGAGAGGAATACTCAACCCTCCAACATGCTAATAAAATCAATCCGCATCTCGCAAAAACCAATTTCTATTGTTTCTAATCAAGCATCACCCTGTGAAGAATCATAGAACAAGCATTAATATTTACTTTTCCGCATGCATGATAAATCAATACCAAACTCATCTACATCTATTACCATCTCGGCCTATAGATTTCAACAAGGTTTGATAATCCCATTGAACCTAGGACTCCTAGAATTAACAATTGTCACTTGGACCAACATTAGCTTGACTCAAGCCAACTTGAATCAAAATATAGCATTCATAAATCTCAAGATAAGTTGCGCACCAAATCAATCAAAATATGAACACATAAGATAAAGTACAGGGATACGAAACATATTCAAACAGAAAAATCAAATTATTAAGAACAAAAGTCTCACCATAGATTCATTGATCAAAAATACCTACGAAAAAGAAGTATAAGAGTTTAGCTACTCATGGACTGGAAACAATCCATGAGAGGCTGGAAAACTTACAAAGAAAATAGGAAGAGAAGAGGGAGGCGGCGGCCTCCTCTTCAAAACCGCAAATACCTAAGTATATTGTATATGTGTAAGTTGTTTTCCTATGTGTGCTAGGGTTCTAGGATAAGAGGGTATATATAGGGGGCTGCATATGGTTTAATTTAGTGTTATAGATGACTTATACTAACCCTAGGGACGTTCTGGGGCTGTTCTTCATATCTTCAAACTGACCCAAATAGATTATATGGGCTCAATTCATCAAAAACGCAAGTTAGGCCCAAGATAGATTCTGTCCGCAGATTTCAGGGGCATTTTCGTTCATGAAAATGTCAGATCTGGGCTTCGACCGAAACACGAAAATTGTAGCTCTAAGAATTAGCTTTCCAACGCATATTCATACGCCTCTTTTGGAGCTCTGGATCAAAAGTTATGGCTGCTTTCACGAATTGTCGCCAAATCTGGAAAGTATTGAAGTAGCTTCAAGAGGAAGTGACATGGAAGTGTCGACGCTGGCTGCTGGGCGCGCGCGACACAAGGATCCCGACTCCACCTTGGTGCCCACATGGTTTCCTTGAGCACCCATGTGGTTTGCTTGAGGACCCAGGTGGGCGGTGTCACGACTACAACTGGGTGCCCACATGGGTTGTCTGAAGAACCATGTGTTTAGCCTGATCACCCAGATGGGTTGTTTCATAGCTCATCACCTTGACGTGTCTTCTTGCCTTGAACTTGTCTTTGCTCCTTTGCTTCAAAACACCAAGCAATCAACTTTATGACTTTGATAAGCATAAAATTGACTCTTCAAGCTCTTCAATCACGAACATGATGGCTCCATTCTTCATCCAAAACTTCCTTGGAAAATATTTGTGTCATAAATCATCCAAAAAGGCCCTACAAAGGTACGAAATTGATGATTTTGCACTTTTCTTCTTGTCAATAGCTATGAACACAAATATGACCAATATAAAACATAATCAAGCATAAAATACTCAAAAAGCATAGGAAAAAGCTAATAAAAAGATGTAGGATTTTGGTCTGATCATATTTCCCGCACACTTAACCTTTGCTAGTCCCTAGCAAACTAGTGTTAAAAATCCTAAGAAAACAAAAGTTAGTCCTAAACTAAACAATGTATTGATTCCACTTTCGTAGGTGTACGGCGGCACTTAGCTCGTGACACAAGCCATTTCAACCTAAGACTGATAGAGGTACTTAGGAGGTGTGATATCACCTGAGGGTTTTCTTAACTAGAATGACACCCACAAACATTATGAAAACATTGACTAGAAACATTAAACTTTAGAAAACAGAGTATTTCTAACAAATTAAGAATTAATCTACATTTTCTAATCAAATGCAATATAAGTTAGTAAAAATACAAAGAACCTAAGATTCAAATCAACTATGCTCAAAATCACTCCAATCGATACTGTAAGTTCTAAGATCAACATAGCTTTGATGATTTTGACAAGGAAAACTTACCATAAGCTTGTATTTACATCTATCTCCAAAGAAAAAGTAATATCATGGATATTCATCAAGGATTAGAATGAGTTTAAAAAGGGTGGCTTATTTTAAAGAAAATAAGGTTACTAACCTTAGAAGTGTTCATGATTTAGGGGTTACTAACTCCCTTTTTCTTTTGAGGTTACTAACACTCTTTCTTTTTTTGTTTTCAGAGGGACAATACTTCCGCATAACATGCATCTAATCCTCTTTTAAGGTTACTAACCTTATTATTATTATATATATATATATATTTTAATTAAAGAGTGACAATTATGGAAAGATCAGAAGTATCTCTTTTCCTCTTTCATGAAAACACTTCTTTTTAAAAGATTTTAGCTACCTTTCATACCCCCACACTTTGTCTTTGACATATCCATGACATACTTCTATACATGTACACAAGATTCAACACAAGTTCTAGAAGTAATACACTTGTCATACACTTGTCAAACCATTTTTAGGTATGAAAAACCTTATAATTACACTTCTCAATCAAAGAATGAAATTATAAATAAGAAAATTTGAAAAATATTTTCAATTGTATTCAAACAAAATTAGTATGACACAAGACTATACTCATGGATATTAAATCAAAACTTATTAGAAATACGAAATCAATTTCAATTTTCTTCCAAAATTTTGAAAAATTTATCTCTAGTCAACAAGATAAGAAAAATAGAAAAATAGGATCTTTCAAATAGACTAATTCCTCCCCCACACTTAAAAGACACATTGTCCTCAATGTGTGTTGTGCTAGTAATTTGACAAAAAATTCAATGATCTCTTTTGAAATTTTTGGAAAAGTAAGTGCAAAATGATAAATTTGACTTATAAAGAAGACCCAAAATTCTAGACAAATCAAATAATCATTCACTAGCAACCAAAACACAATAAGTGGGGAATCAAATTAATTGAATACATGTGAGATTAATTCACAAAGAAAGTCGAAGCTCAATCTTAGCAAATTAGTCCAAACATATTATCAATCATAGCATCCAAACACTTAAGTCTCATATAAGATCCAAAATAAACATAAGACTAATACAAATTAAAAACACAAATAAAAGAAAAAGGCATGCAATGTCATGATAAAATGCAAAACATATAGTGTCCTAAGGATAAGAGTCATCGGCCTCTCCTTGGCCTTCTTTGGCCCATGTAGTCTCACATGGTCTCCTCCATTTGCTCCATGTAAGCTCTCTTCTCACTTCTATGTTGCCTCATCTCTTGAACCATAAGTTGTTGGAATTGTCTCATAGGTAGCTCTTGGAAATTCTCTTCATCAACTTCCAAGGGTGGTTGTCCTTCCACATGTGGTTGTTCAAGTCCTTGCTCATAAGTCTTTCGATGTACATTGTACCAATGTGCACGATTGGCAATGACTCACCTCTTAATACCCATATGACTTAAACAACTTACATTGATGTCATTGCCTTCATTGTTGAAGCGTAGCTCACCATCGACTTCAACTCCTTCATCAATTAAAATCTTGCTAATCAACAATGGAAAAACAAAGGTCTTAACATCATAGGTAGGTTTGACAACTTCCCACATCCTAGAGAGCAACAACCTAGCCATTGGTATTCCATCACAATGACCTAATCCATGACAAAGCTTATCCACAACATAGAAGTCTTCAATGCGAAGCTTATGCTTGTTACTACTCCTAGGAATGACATTATGATGTAGCAAATAACACACAAGTCTATCTCTAGGTGCCATGTACTTGACCTTTACTTCCCTATTACCTTGGTTATCCATACGAAGAGGAATGTTAAATCTTCTCAAAGCATCATTCCTTTTCCATGTACTCGCGGTAGCGGTCTTTTGTTCTCCATCAACATAAGTGAAATAGAACATACTACCCTCATTATTCAAGCCAAGCAATTGACACAAATATTCCTCATCAACCACAATGTATTTACCTTTCACCATTGTGTTGATGGTGTACTCATATCCATCACGATCCTTGTCCATATTTGCATAGAATTGCTTCACTAAATCGGGGTAGTAGTATCCATCCACTTGAAGAAGTGACTCCCATCCTCTATTGACAAACAAGGGGCCAACTCCAAGTTCTTGATCAATGTTGGTTGGAAGTACTTTCTCTATGATGAAAGAATTGTTATACCTTGCTCCATACCACTCTCTACAATCATTATCAACAAAAATTGGTGGCGGCACATCAAGGAATGGTTGAGCGACATTGTCTTCCTCATTTGGTGGGGCTTGTGACATTGAAGCTCTTGTTCTCACTCTCCTTGACATTTTTTCGAACACTTGGTGGGCACTAGCTAACCTTGTAGGGTTTTCTTGAAAAATCTCTCTTGAAGATCCAATGTAGCACTTCCTAATGCTCAAATACTCTTCAATCAACTCCAAAATGATCTCTTGTCTCCTTTCTAACCACTTCAAACAAAAATCCAAAGAAATCTACAACTTTTCCAAAACTTGAAAATTTGAAAATTTGAGGAATTTGATGGAAAAGGTGTTGGATAATCTAATGGGTAAGTGTTTTTGGGTGATAAAAAGATGAAAGAAATGATTTGTAAGTGATGAAGTAGTGAAATTGATGATTAAAGTGAGTGAATTTGTGAATAAAGGTAGTAGAAGAAAAATGAAATGGGTTTTCGGTTGGAGATGGGTGATGGGTGGTATTTATAGTGTGAGAATTTGGATGTGGTTGTTGGGAGTTGAGAGACTCGGCTTGGCACTTGGATGGTCGGCATTGTCCTAACTCAGTGTTCGACATCTGGGTGCTCTGGCTTTCTAGCTGGGGGTTCAGACAAACAGCCTGCGCGCCTAGCTAGAGTCGGCTCTAGTGCTGGTGCTGGCTTGGTGCAAGGCACCTGGGGGTTGTGGCTTTCGAGGTGGGTGCACAGGCAATCTGCCTGAGGGCCCGACTGGAATCGGGTTTTGCTCCTTTGTGCTTCCCCTTGCATTTTTGCTTCCAACCTTACTTCCAACTTCAACTCTTACTATTATCCAAACTTGTGCAAACATTCCCAAAAATCTTTCAATCCAAGAACACTTATTTCTTAGCAAAAATTCCATTTGATAACCATCAAAGAGGTACCTTAGTCTCTTATCACTTAAGATTCTATATGTATGATATGCATGAGATAATATATACAACGATACACATGAAAAACAATTCAATTCAAGGAGTAAACAATCAATCTCAATATGCATCAATCAAAAATCAAAGCATATGAAAACTAATAAAAAGAAAATTAAAAAGAAGGATATATGTTAGTTTCTTGGGTTGCCTCCCAAGTAGTGCTTTCATTTATTGTCTTTGGCTAGACATCCTCGAGGACACTTATTCTCCATGTGTGAAGGAACGTTGAGTGTGCTCCTTCAACAAGTCCACGATGATGTTGAGAGTGTCACTCATGGCTTTGAAAAGTTCAAGTATAGCTTCTTTGAATTTGAGTAACTTCTCTCGAGCTTCCTTCATATCCTTGTTGACATCTTCACGCGTGTTGGTGGAAATTTCGCCTCTTTCTCCAAGCTTTTCTTTGTCTTTCTTCTTTGTCCAACTTGGAGGTGCAATTGCTTGAGTCAAAGCTTCCAATGCTTCATATGCGTCTTCACAAGTACGATCGAATAAGGGTATGTCATTGATGCTATCCACAAGAATTTGATCGTCAACTCCTAATCCTTGATAGAAATATTTGATCAAAATTCCTTGAGGTATGGCATGTTGAGGACAATCGGTGCAAAGTTTCTTGAATCTTTCCCAAACAAAGTAAAAATTCTCATCCTTGCGTTATCGAAAACTTGCAATCCTTTGTCTCCCCTTTGCAATTTGCTCTCTTGTCATGGTTGAAGATGCTTCACCTAACTCTTTCTTTACCCACTTTTGCACTACACAAACAAAATCATTAGTTTTCAAGGATAAATTAGATGAAATTTTAGGATGAATAACATCACCATCAAACTCCATTGTCAATGAACCATCGAAAACATCAACCTTGGTGTGAGAGGTCCTTAGGAAAGGTCTTCCTAATAAGAGAGGGCATTGATCCTTTGAAATTTCTCCTTCAATTTCCATAACAAAAATGTCAATAGGAAAATTAAATGTTGCACTTTAATTAAAATATTCTCTAGCACACCCTTGGGATGTACCAAAGATCCATCAGCCAATTGAAGAACAACATCAGTGTATTTTAAAGGACCAATATTTAAAGTTTGATAGAAAGAGTAAGGCATGACACTTAAAGATGCTCCTAAGTCAAGCATAGCATTTTCAATGATATTATTTCCAATTGAACAAGTAATTGAAAACATACCTGGATCCTTGCATTTAGGAGGTAAATGTTTTTGCAAAACAGCAGAAACTGTTGCTCCAACATTCAACTTACCTTGTAACCTCTTCTTGTTTGTACACAATTGCTTAAGAAGCTTTGCATGCCTTGGCACTTGTTGAATTGCATCAAGAAGTGGGATGTTGACCTCGACCTTTCGAAAAATATCCAAGATGTCTTGATCATCATCTTCTTTCTTTGATCTCTTCAATTTTATTGGAAAAGTCTCCTTCTTTGAATCCAATTTGGGCTTGACAGCAGAAGTTTCCTTGGCTTCATCTTCAATCTCGACTTCTTTCACTGGCACATGCAATTCATCTTCGTTCTTGCTTGTCCCTTCATCCATTGTGGGTGTAGTTGGATATGGTTCTTCCAACTCCTTTCCACTTCTCAAGTTAATAGCATTCACATTTTCCTTAGGAGGCATTTTTGATTGAGATGGGATTTTGTTTTGGCTTTGTGCTTTGAGCTCACTCACATCACTTGCCAATTGACCTATTTGCTTCTTTATGAATAATGTGAAGATGGCTGAAAATTAGGCCTTGGATAGTTGTTTGGCCTTGCTTGGTAAGTACCTTGGTTCCCATAAGAATTGTAGCTTCTTGGAAATGGCTCTTGCTTCCTTTGAAATCCCTCTTGCATTCCTAAAGCATTGACTTCTTCAACATTGTCTTCGACCAAACTTGGCACACTTGAAAAGTTCAATTTGAACAAATCAGTGAGCAAAGCAATTTGTTGATTTGTCTCTTCAACACGTTACTCCAATGTAGAGGAATGGGTTGAGACTTCATTAATCCTTTTGATATTTCCATCTCATTGTGCACAACTCTCGCGAGTACCAAATTGTTGTGTGTTTGCAGCCATGTTCTCGATCAAAGTCCAAGCATTGGTGGGAGTTTTGTCGATGAAAGCTCCCCCACTTGCAGAGTCTATAGAAGATCTATCAAATGGGAGTAAACCTTCATAGAAGTGCTGAATTAGCAATTGTTCAGGGATCTGATGATTTGGACAACTTGAGCACAATCTCTTGAAACGTTCCCAAAACTCGTACATTGTCTCGCCTTGGGATTGCTTAATTCCACTTATCTCCTTTCGTATGCTTGATACTTTATGAGCAGAAAAGAATTTTTCCAAAAACATCTTCTTAAGGCTCGTCCAAGAAGTGATTGAACCACTAGGCATGTAGTACAACGAATCCTTTGCACGATCCATAAGGGTAAAAGGAAAAGTTCTAAGTTTGAATTGCTCCTTAGAAATACCTTGCATCTTCATGGATGAACAAACAATTTGAAAATCAGTGAGATGTCGATGTGGATCTTCTCCAGGCATACCATGAAATTTTGGCAATAACTGAATGAATCCAGACTTAATCTCAAAATTTTCTTCATTGGTTGGATATTGAATTGCTAAGCGCTGAGTAGCCACGTTTGGGGCAGCAAGTTCCCTCAAAGTCCTTGCATCATTGTTGTCTGTCTCGGCCATGTTTTCTCTTGGGAGTTGTGGTTCCAAAGTTAAAGAAGAATTGGTGGAACGTGGATAGCTAGATTGAGAACTTGGTGTTGACGGATCTGCTCCTTGTTCTCGAGTCAAATTCTCCCTCCTTAGTGTAAAGAGTGTACGTTCAGGCTCAGGATTGAATTCTAAGTTTTTAGTACCACTACTCCTTGTATTTGGCATACAAATCCTAGAAAGAACTTAAACGAAAAATTCAACAGTTAAAAGTAACTAAGAAAAATAAACAAAAATAAAAAGAAAAGAAAAATAACGAACAATAAAAAGATAAGGTAAGAAATTCTTAGGTAGTAATTTGTCTTCAATCTTCTTGTTGCTTCATTCCTTCCCCGGCAACGGCGCCAAAATTGTGACCGAGTCGTTGAGAAATCACAAAATAAATCCCCACAAACCAATAACTAATAGCTAGGGCAAGTAGTGGTCGAATCCCACAGAGAAGGTGGAAACAAATTAAATCCAAATTACACTAAAGAAAGTCTTACCAAAGAGGATTTTTATGGGTTTTTTTAAAATAGCCAAATTGAATTAGAAAACAATAAAATAAAATTAAACTAAAGATAAATAGTTTAAGAAAAACAATGGATTAAAAACATACTTCTTCTCATTTAGATAATTATTTTGATCTAATAAATCATGGATCATGGACACAAAGCATTAATTTGACTTAAATTGCAATCAACTAAGAATCATAAATTACCCCAAATCGATATATAGCCTAAGACGTAGACATCAATTTTCATTGAAATAAAGTAATCCTCTTAACATCTTAAAGAACTCCACTTGAATATTTGGTATAGGAGAGGAATACTCAACCCTCCAACATGCTAATAAAATCAATCTGCATCTCGCAAAAACCGATTTCTATTGTTTCTAATCAAGCATCACCCTGTGAAGAATCATAGAACAAGCATTAAGATTTACTTTTCCGCATGCGTGATAAATCAATACCAAACTCATCTACATCTATTACCATCTCGGCCTATAGATTTCAACAAGGTTTGATAATCCCATTGAATCTAGGACTCCTAGAATTAACAATTGTCACTTAAACCAGCATTAGCTTGACTCAAGCCAACTTGAATCTAACTATAGCATTCATAAATCTCAAGATAAGTTGCGCACCAAATCAATCAAAATATGAACACATAAGATGAAGTACAGGGATAAGAAACATATTCAAACAGAAAAATCAAATTATTAAGAACAAAAGTCTCACCATAGATTCATTGATCAAAAATACCTAAGGAAAAGAAGTATAAGAGTTTAGCTACTCATGGATTGTTTCCAATCCATGAGAGGCTGGAAAACTTACAAAGAAAATAGGAAGAGAAGAGGGAGGCGGCGGCCTCCTCTTCAAAACCGCAAAAACCTAAGTATATTGTATATGTGTAAGTTGTTTTCTATGTGTGCTAGGGTTCTAGGATAAGAGGGTATATATAGGGGCTGCCTAGGGTTTAATTTAGAGTTTTATATGACTTAGACTAACCCTAGGGACGTTCTGGGCTGTTCTCCATATCTTCAAACTGACCCAAATAGATTATATGGGCTCAATTCATCAAAAACGCAAGTCAGGCCCAAGACAGATTCTGTCCGCAGACTTCAGGGGCATTTTAGTTCATGAAAACGTCAGATCTTGGCTTCGACCAAAACACGAAAATTGTAGCTCTCGGAGTTAGCTTTCCAACGCATGTTCATACGCCTCATTTGGAGCTCTGGATCAAAAGTTATGTCTGTTTTCCCGAATTGTCGCCAAATGTGGAAAGTATTGTAGTAGCTTCAAGAGGAAGTAACATGGAAGTGTCGACGCTGGCTACTGGGCGCGCGCGGGACAAGGACCCCGACTCCACCTGGGCTCCCACATGGTTGCCTTGAGCACCCATGTGGTTTGCTTGAGGACCCAGGTGGGGGGTGTCACGACTCCAGCTGGGTGCCCACATGGTTTGTCTGAAGACCCATGTGTTTCGCCTGATCACCCAGATGGGCTGTGTCATAGCTCATCACCTTGACATGTCTTCTTGCCTTGAACATGTCTTTTCTCCTTTGCCTTAAAAACACCAAGCAATCAACTTTATGACTTTGATAAGCATAAAATTGACTCTTCAAGCTCTTCAATCACGAACATGATGGCTCCATTCTTCATCCAAAACTTCCTTGGAAAATATTTGTCATAAATCATCCAAAAAGGCTCTATAAAGGTACAAATTTGATGATTTTGCACTTTTCTTCTTTGTCAACACCTATGAACACAAATATGACCAATATAAGGCATAATCAAGCATAAAATACTCAAAAAGCATAGGAAAAAGCTAATAAAAAGATGTATGATTTTGATCTGATCAGTCGTCTATGAGGGGAATGAGAGAGCTTGAGTGTTTCAATCGAATGGAGTCTGTCAAGTGTATGGTTATGAGTAGGAAAAAGATGAGAGCTTGAGCTCTTTTTTTGTGTACTCTTGTGTGTAGGAAGGTTTGAGGACTGAGAGGGAAGAGTGTAAGTGTCTGTCTGTAGTGAGTGGTGTGTGGAGTGTGTGGCGTTTGTGATTGTTATGAGAGAATGGTTCTGGAGAGAGCTGAGTTATGAAGAGAGGTTATGGAGAAAAAAAAGTGAGATCAGTGTGTGCCAGTGTGGAGGGTGAAGATGGGAGTCTGATGATTAGTGTGAAGAGAGAGAAGATCTGTAGAGAGAATGGAGATGAAAGGGAGTGGGTCGCTCGGCTGTGAGAGAGAGTGTGTGTGTTTTTGGTAGTGTGTATTATGTGGGTGTGTTGAGGGAAAGGTTCAGGGGTGTGAGAGAGAGGTTATCAGTCTGTGATGGCCAATCTGTGTGGTTCTTGTATGAGGATCAGTGTAGAGGGAGAGGAAAGATGAGTGTTTTTAGAATCAGCCGAGAGAGTGTGGGGGAGATGAGAGTGTCTGGAGAGGTGTAGAGAGTGTGTCAGGGCGAGATTGAGGCTCATGGTTTTTTTTTTTTTCCTGTGTGTAGTCAGTTGGTGTTCGTGAGGATCAGTGTAGTGTGAAAGAGGAAAGAATTCAAGAGAGTGGGAAGGGAGAGAGTGGGGAGATTAGCTGTGAGAGGTCAGGAGAATCTGTCTAGGGTGTGTGATCATGAGGGAGAGAAAACTGTTGAGAATCGGAAGCTCCATCCCCTATATTCAATGTTTGCTATAACAATTTTTTTTGTCTCTTTGCATGTTGTTGAAGATGATAAGAATGGAAGGGGAAATGGGCTGACAAATGAGCAGGTAAGGGGATCCCTCTAATATTTTGTGAAATGTAAATTTGGCTTGTGATGAATTGGGTTTTGTTGGTGCACTTGCATTTATGCTGAATTGGGCAATCGACCTATTCATCTGGATCCATTGAGTGCATTTTCCTTTCATATGCCACTGCTTCATTAGTCCCTTGCAGCTAAAGTTGTTCATTTAAATAGCCTCTGCGTTTTGCCTAGCCTTGATGAGTTCCTAACTTTGGTTCCATGGAATTTTGTTTAGCTAACTGAAATACCTAGATTTTTATTCACTGTCCTACTCTTATTTATATGCTGAAAAGAAGGATTGTGGCATTGATGAACTTGCTGTGCTTCTTTCTTTTTTTTTTTTTTTGCTGTATTGATTTGGAATTTGTGTTCTGGCCGGAAAATTGGAAATTTGTGCAAGAAAGTGGCCACTTTGTTTCTTCAATAGAGTCTAGGTCAGGCCTTCTTTTTTAGCAGCTTGTAAACTCAATTCTCTCTTTTCTTATTTGCAGGTTGAAAATCGAATCGCAAGCTCAGGTTTTGGCATCAATAAATTGGCAGCAAGAGAACCTATTAACAGAAGCAAGCTGTGTGTATGGAAAATGGGGCCACAAGATCTTCCCACTGAATTATTACATTTTTTTTTGTGAATATGGGATGTGATTTTGTGCCTTGATGGCCTTAGTAATGAAAATGTACGCTGGTAGTGCTTTATTCTAAACCTAAGGGGGCGTTTGGTTTGGGGTGATCTTTGATCACCTATGGTGATCCTGTTAGGTGATCTCAGATCACCCTGTTTGGTTACACTTTTTGGTTTGGTGTGGAAATCCGGATTACCCCCTGATCACCCCTTTAAGGGTGATCTGGATTACCACCATAAACCCATGTAATCTTTGATCACCGGTGATCTCGCATCACTAGTGATCTTAGATTACTAGTGATCTGGGGGGTGATCCTAACCAAACGCCCCCTAAATGTTTTATGACATGCCTAAATACTATCCGGTTGTGAAAAATGTTTGAAAGGAATACATGCCCTATTTTTTTGTTTTTCCATGCAAAGTGGCTATAGTGCAATTATGGTTTGCGTCTTATGCTTATTTGTAAAATGCAACATTGCCATTGTCAAAAATGTAAATGATATGATAATATGTAATGCAATTGCCTTAATTCTAAGATGCCATGACTATAGTACTAAACTATAAAGGGATTAGTCTAAAAGTGCAAAAATGAAAATGCCTTAATAAGAATGCAAAAAAAAAGGCACAAAACGCAACAATATTAGAATATTTTTGGATTTTCCTAAATCTGAGATGCGATCAATCAAAGTTCTAATATGCTAAAAAAACATGTTAATTTAAACTAGCAAAGAAATTAAAATGACCAAAATGCTCCTCTTGATGTGCAAGTGACCAAAATGCCCTTAGTGTAAAAAAATGACGAAAATGCCCCTGAACATGCAAAATGACCAAAATGCCCCTAGATGATCCTAATGCCAATTAAACAACAAATTAATTTAAATTGAAAGGATATGGACAAAAATGGGTGTTTACAGCTGCCCCTCTTTGTGTACTTTCTAACTATCGAGAAGTGTGCAAAGAAGTAATTTGTGTACTTTTTGAGAGTTAGAAAGTGCACAAAGACATAGACACCCATTTTACAGGAAAGTTGCAAAAACCTCGATTCACCGAATCAAACTTTGAAGAAACACTGCACCACCGTAACTTAATTTACTGAATTGTCTTTAACTCTTGATATGTCTGTGCAATTGAAATTGTTTTGACCTTTCTTTTGAGAGAAGTACACTAATTTGCTAGGGACTAGCAAAGCTTAAATGTGGGGGAAATATGATCAGACCAAAATGATGCATGTTATTATGGTCATTTTCCTATGCTTTTGAATGTATTTGTGTTAGATTTTACCCTATAATGCTTACATTTGTGATTGTAGGTGTTGAAGAGGTAGAATGTGCAAATATGTTGATTTAGGCACTTTTTGGAGCTATTTTGATTGATTTTTAGCACAAAGGTTTTTCATGGATTTTCTTGGAAGAAATTGGAGATCTCGTGATCGTGAATGAAGAGTCTATGGAGTCAATTTTATGCCAATTGAAGTCATAAAGTTGAAAGCTACAAAGTTCGAAAGCAAACGAGGAAGAAGAATTCAAGTTGCAAGAAGACATGCCGAGCCACCAGGAGGACATGGGTGATCAAGCTTACGACCTAGGTGTTTAGGCCAGCTAGGTGGGCGCCCAGCGAGAGTCGGGGCCCTTGTCAGCATGTACAATCAGCTACTTATGGGTGTCTTCATGCTGAATCTTCTTCCTTTCTTTCTAGATTTGGAGTCAGTTCGGGAAAACAACCATATCTTTTGATCCAGAACTTCAAATGAGGCGTATGAATATGCGTTGGAAAGCTAACTCCAAGAGCTACAACTTTCATGTTTCGGTCGAGATCCAGTTTTGCCATTGTCGTGGACGAAAATGCCCCTGAAGTTTCTGCAGACGTGCTGGACCTAGAAAAGCCCATGAATTCAAGCGCAAGTTGATATGATTAACCTAATTTCGATATTTGGAGATAGCCCAGACTTGGAGGACGAAATTCCACTCAATTGGAGGAGGTTTAATGAGCTTAAAAGTCTATTTTGTCCTAGGTTAAGTTTGCCCTAAGTCTCTAGTATAAATAGACATCTTTTCTCTCTAGAAAAGGGGGGTTAGACGAATTTGGAGAGCAAGGAGAGCCGCCGGCCAGCTTCTATCTTCCTAGGTTTTTCTATTCCTTTTTCTTTTGATGGCTACTCAATTCATGAGTAGCTAATCTTTTATTTCTCCAATGTAGGATCTCATTGATCTCTTGACTTATTATTTATGGGGAGACTTTTGTTCTTTATAATTTGATTTTCTACTTGAATATGTTTCTTATCCCTGTACTTCATCTTATATGTTCATATTTTGATTGATTTGGAGGCCTACTTATCTTGAGATTTATGAATGCTATAGTTAGATTCAAGTTAGCTCGAATTGAGTTAATGTTGGTCCAAGTGACAGTTGTAATTCTAGGAATTCTAGGTTCAATGGGATTATCAAACCTTGTTGAAATCTATAGGCCGAATTGGAAATAGATGTAGATGAGTTTGGTATTGATTTATCATGCATGCGGAAAAGAAGATCTTAATGCTTGCTCTATGATTCTTCCAAGGGGGATGCTTGATTAGAAACGATAGAAATTAGTTTTGGCAATGGTGCAGATGAAGTTTTATTAGCATGTTGGAGGGTTGAGCATTCCTCTCCTATACCAATTATTCAAGTGGAGTTGTTTAAGATATTAGGGAGATTATTTTATTCTAAGGAAAGTTGAAGCCTATGTCTTAGGATATATACTACTTTGGAATAATTTATGATGCTTAATTGATTGGCAATTAATATCAAATTCATGATTTGTGTCAATGATCCATATCAATCTAGTCAAGAGTGAAATTGATTCTATATTGGAGGCTTGTTTTATATAGTTTGTTACTTAATTTATTTTGCTTCTAGTTTGTTTTGTTAGTATTAATTTAGATTATTTGATCTCAACTTTCAAACTCCTTATTTCCAACGTAATAGATTAGTAAAGAAATTATCCTCTCTCTGTGGATTCGACCCCTACTTACCCTAGCTATTTAGTTAAGTTTTGTGGGGATTTATCTTGTCATTGCTCAACGACTCGATCACAATTTTTGGCGCCGTTTGCCGGGGAGAGTTGTTTTTAATTTCTTTACTTTTAGATTGTGTTATTTGTAAATAGTTGTTTTTCTTTTTGTTTTTTTTTCCTTTTTACTTTTTACACTTGATCATCTTTGATTTGTAGAAGGATCCAATGAGCAATCACTCACTATAAGGGAGTTGAATTTCAATTGTGAAATGAAGTCTCCTTGCATTGATTATCCAGAAGATTTCTCTTACGGGTTGAAGCCAGGAGTGATCCGTTTGCTACCAACCTTTCATGGAGAATCCCATGAAAATCCTCATGAGCATTTACAAGATTTCATCATCAGATGTGCTATGATCACCAAAATGCCTCGAGAGCAAGCAAAGCTTCGGACTTTTCCAATTACCTTGGGAGGTAAAGCGAAAGAATGGTTTTGGGGTCTGCCATTAAAGTCGATTACTACTTGGAAGGAAATGGAGAGAGCATTCTTGAACCAGTACTTTCCAGAAGCAAAACGTGCCGATGTCAGAAGTAAAATCAATTCTTGTCACCAATTGCCTAATGAGGAGTGGTTTCAATATTGGAAAAGGTACAACACGATTTATGAAAGTTGCCCATACCACAACATAAACGAGGAACTCTTGATACAACAGTTGTATGATGGATTGTTCTATGAAGATCGAGTTTATATTGATGCAACTAGTGGAGGTACCTGACACTTAAAACACCTGAAGAAGCAAGGAAGCTGCTCAACATTATGGCAGAAAACATTCATAAATTTAGCACATCAGAAGAGATTATCAAGCCTAATGAGTCAAAGTTCGAATTAGTTTGCAAAAAGGTGGAAGGAATAGAAGATCTGGTACAATCCCTCGCAACAAATAATCAGCTGCTTAGCAAGCAGATTGCTGACCAACAAGATACTATTGTTAATTTAGTGCGTTATTTGATTGCGAATCAAGGGATGAACCATCATCAACAGTCATCTTTGCAAAAACCTTTGAACGTGGCTCAAGAACACAAGAACAACATGGAGTTTGACAATGGATTGAACAAAGCGCAAGGATATGGAGTCAATTCGATGGGAATGGAAGATGATCAACCGAGAGCTACAAAAGAGATGGAGTCATTGGAAACCCCAATTTTTTCCTCTACACCATCATTTAAACCAATTCTTCCTAACTCCGAAGTGAAACCATCACCAACTGTCATACCCCATGTGCAAATGCCAAGTGATGAGGAGAATTCAGTGAAAAGCGAGGAGGAAGAGAAGCTTGATTTTGGGACAAATTCAGTATCACCTCCAACAATTTCTCAAGATCCACCAAGGAAGATGAAGGATTCAAAGAAGAAATCAATTCAAGCTAATGATTGTCTTCCACCCTATCCTCAATTGTTTATGAAAAGACATATGGGATGCTTGGAAGGTAATCAATTGAATTCGTTTCTTGGATCAAAGGTAAACATTCCTTTAGTAGCTTCAATCGAGCAAGTGCCCAGGTACGCATCTTTTCTCAAGCAATTAAATGATGATAAAGGTAAACTTAAAGATAATGAATTGGCATGCATGAATAGAAATTTTTCTGCTGCTTTTCAAGGGAAATTGCCCCATAAATGCAAGGATTTAGGAGCATTTACTATTCCATGTAATATAGGAGGCAATATGACAGTGGAAGCAATGTGTGATTTAGGATCTTCAATTAATATCATGCCATATTCCATTTATCTGCAATTAGGTTTAGAACCCTTAGTCAAAACAAATATCATCATTCAATTGGCTGATAGGACTAACATTCATCCTGAAGGATTGGTTGAAGATGTTTTAGTGCAGGTGGATAAGCTCATTTTTCCTACAGATTTTTACATTCTAAAGAAGAATGCGAAAAACCTTTCTGATGCACCACTGCTATTAGGAAGACCTTTCTTAACCACTGCAAGGACCAAGATCGATGTTCATGATGGAATTCTCAGTCTTGAATTTGATAGGGAAGTAATTGAGTTTGATATGTATAAAGCTATGAAACACCCTATTGAAGAACAATCTATTTTTGCTACTGATGAAGTTGATCTTCTTGTTGAACATGTTAGTTTAATCAACCAAGAGGATGAGCTAGAGACAATCATCATAAATAGTTTAGATGAGGATGAAGTCAAGGAAACCAAGGTGAATTTGATGGATGAAGTTGTGGACACCATTTGTGATTTGAAGAAACTTCCAAAAGAAAGGGAAAGAGAGACGATTTCTTACATTCATTTGGAGCCTAAGAAATCACCTCCACCTTCTATCATTCAACCTCCAGAAGTCAAATTGAAGCCATTGCCTGAAGATTTGAAGTACATTTTTCTTGGAGACAAGGAAACACTCCCTGCAATCATTTCAAGCAAATTAACTCAAGAACAAGAGGGAGAGTTAATCAGAGTCTTGAAAAAATACAAAGAAGCTTTGGGATGGACAATTGCTGATATCAAGGGGATAAGTCCTTCTGTTTGCATGCATAGGATTCGATTGGAAGACGATGTTGTTCCAGTAAGGCAACCACAAAGAAGGTTGAACTCAAATTTGGCTGAAGTAGTAAAGGATGAAGTTCTGAAACTGCTTGGAGTTGGGCTCATTTACGCTATCTTAGATAGTAAGTGGGTTAGCCCTGTCCAAGTAGTACCTAAGAAATCTGGATTCACTGTTGTGGAGAACAAGGAAGGAGAATTAATTCCTCAGAGACTTCAAAATGGATGGAGAGTGTGTATCGACTATAGGAAACTGAATTCTGCTACAAGGAAAGATCATTTCCCACTTCCCTTCATGGATCAAATGTTGGAGAGGTTAGCTTGTCGAGCATACTATTGCTTTTTGGATGGATATTCATGATATTTTCAGATACCAATTGCCCCAGAAGACCAAGAGAAGAAAACATTCACATGTCCCTTTGGTACGTATGCTTATACTCGAATGCCATTTGGTTTATCTAATGCCCCTGCAACATTCCAAAGGTGCATGATGAGTATCTTCCAAGGCTACCAAGGAGAGATCATGGAGGTATTTATGGATGACTTTACTGTTTATGGAGATGATTTTCTAGATGCTTGCATAACTTAGAGCTCGTGCTTAAAAGATGTGTTGAAACCAACTTAGTACTAAATGCTGAAAAGTGCCATCTCATGGCAGATCAAGGCATTGTGCTAGGTCATGTGGTTTCTAAAAATGGATTACAAGTAGATAAAGCAAAGATTGATGTCATTCAGAATTTGCCTTACCCTACTTGTGTTCGAGATATTCGCTCATTTTTAGGACATGCTGGTTTTTATAGAAGATTCATCAATGACTTCTCGAAGATATTTGCACCCATGTGTCGTTTGCTTCAAAAGGGATGTTGATTTTGAGTTTGGGGAAGATTGTAAGGAAGCATTTGACAAGTTGAAGACTGCTCTAACTACTACTCCAATTGTGAAGCCACCTGATTGGAATCTACCTTTTGAAATCATGTGTGATGCAAGTGATGTAGCACTTGGAGCGGTTCTAGGTCAAAGAGTAGAAAAGATACCTCATGTCATATATTATGCTTCAAGAACTTTGGATTCTGCTCAGAAGAACTACAGAACCACTGAAAAAGAGATGCTTGCCGTTGTTTTTGCCTTAGAGAAATTTTGGTCATACATCTTGGGATCAAAGGTAACAGTTTATTCAAATCATGCTGCACTTAGATGTCTCATGGCAAAGAAAGAAACAAAAGCTAGGCTCATGCGTTGGCTTTTGCTTTTTCAAGAGTTTGATTTGGAAATTAGAGACAAGAAAGGAGCAGAAAATGTGGTGACTGATCATTTGAGTAGAATTCAAGGTAAGGAGGAGAACACTACACTCAATGAAGCACTACCCTATGAACAATTGTTTGTTGTCTCCCAAATCCCTTGGTATGCAAACATTGCAAACTTTTTGGTCACAAGAAAACTACCCCCAGATGCAAGTAGAGGAGTTAAAGCCAAGATTGTAAGTGATGCTAAACATTATTTTTGAGATGATCCACATCTATGGAGGTATGGCTCTGATCAAATGATAAGGCGTTGCATCCCTGATGAAGATATTCAGTCAGTCTTGAAGTTTTGCCATAGCTATGCATGTGGAAGTCATTTTGGACATAAGAAGACAGGAAGAAAGATTTTGGATAGTGGATTCTACTGGCCAACACTCTTTCGTGATTCTTATGAGTTTTGCAAAACATGCCCAGAATGCCAAAAGATGGGAAACATTTCCAAGAGACACCAAATGATTCAGAATCTTCGTAGTGGAGGTATTTGATGTTTGGGGAATAGACTTCATGGGATCGTTTCCTTCATCTTTTAAGAAGAATTATATCTTGTTAGCTGTGGATTATGTCTCTAAGTGGGTAGAAGCCATTGCTACAGAAAGATGATGGAAGACTGTGGTTAAATTCATGTAGAGCAACATCCTCCACCGATTTGGAATTCCAAGAGCTCTTATTAGTGACCAAAGGTACTCACTTTTGCAATAAGATAGTGCAATCATTGGTTGAGAAGTAGAGAGTGACTCACAAGATATCCACTTCATATCACCCTCAAACTAATGGTCAAGCTGAAGTATCCAATCGCCAAGTGAAGCAAATTCTTGAGAAGACAGTGAATTTAAATAGGAAAGATTGGAGTTTGCAATTAGATGATGCTTTATGGGATTATAGAACTGCTTTCAAAACACCAATTGGCATGTCACCATACAAAATTGTGTTTGGAAAGGCATGTCACTTGCCCGTGGAATTAGCACATAAAGCATGGTGGGCAATCAAGCAATTCAACTTCAACCTTGATCAAGCTGGTTTAGAAAGGAAGCTTCAATTGCAAGAACTCGAAGAAATTAGGAATGATGCCTATGAGAATTCGAGGATTTACTAGGAAAAGACCAAAGCAATTCATGATCGAGGGATTCTACACAAGAATTTCTATGAAGGGCAAAAGGTTCTTTTATATTATAGCAAGCTATTCCCTGGTAAGCTACAATCAAGATGGCGTGGACCTTATGAAGTTGTCAAAGTTTTTCCAAGTGGAGCTGTCGAGATACGTGTACCAGGCAAACCTGATATATATAAAATCAATGGACAACGCTCAAACCATTCTTGGGACAAGAGCAATCATGTAGACTTGAAGTAATGGATTTGGAAGACCCAGACTATCTCCCTTCTGAAGAATAACATTGGGGCAGTCGAGCTAATGACTTTAAACAAGCGCTTTTTGGGAGGCAACCCAATTGAATTTCTAATTCTTAACTTTTAATTTTCACTTTTATTTTGATTTTTTTTGTTACTAACTTGTGTGTTTTTGATAGGATTCTAAGATCTAGATGGAAAAAATAAGGATTGTAGTTCAAAATTTCGCATGAGGACCCATGTCAAAGACTTGAGGCCCCATGTCGAGAAGGCCACAGCACCAGAGCAGAGGCCCAATTGCCACTGGACGCCCAGGCAGAATGCCCAAGTGCCCAGGCGACAGGCATCCAGGCTCCAGCTAGAGCAAAGCCCGATTGCCGCTGGGCACCAAGGCAAATTGCCTCAGCGCCCAAGCGACAAGGCTCAGCACCCAGGTCGATCCCTGACACTAGACAACAAGATTCCTTACCCGAATTGGACTAGGATTTTTAATCCTACTCAACTTCATTCTGCCAATGTCCTTCTTCAACCAGGTTTGAACTTAATTAGGATTTTCCTAGGTAATTTCCTTTACTTATTCTCCAAGTCTAGGTTAAATCCACATAGAACTAGGATTAATTCGCTATATAAAGGGAACTCTATCCTTTATTTTCCTCACTTCAAACCGGCGGCTCAAGAGGTAAAATTTCTTCTCTTCTCTTTCAATTTAATTTTCCAGATTTGTTTTTTAGATGCTAGGCTTTCAATTTTTGCATAATTATTTAGAATTTGGAAAAATTAAGTTGAGAATCTAACTTTGTGCCGTCTGGAGTGGTGTAGAGATTTGGTGATTTTTTCTTTTCGATTACTTGTTTTTATCGACAAACACATAGCAACATGGATGAGTTTGAAGCGCAATTTAAATCTTTGAGAGCTCAATTCAAGGATTATGGGAGCTTGTATGATGAGAACTTTGAAGGAAGATTCACAAGGGAGGATTGCCGTGAAGTCTTAGCCATGGTAGACAACCTTCCTGCCGATGATGTAGCCTCCAAACCCGGTTTCAAGGCTCGTATGATCTCTCAAGCCATGTGGAAGAAGGTTAAGGCTGCATACAAAGAGCAAGTGAAAAGGGAGAATGCCGAGATTGATAATGATGGCATGCCAAACACTAAGTTTTTCTCTCTTGAAAAACTTCGCATTGGACAACCTCATTACAATCACCCAAGAGAACCTTCAAGGAGATTCAAACAATGGATGGGAGCAAGGCCGACACCATGGAGTAATTTGCCGCACATTGATGGATATTGAAGCAAGCCATATCGCCCTCCATATCGACCTCCACCCATGCCTTGCCGCTATGCCCCATACAACCCTTATGCCACATCCTCATCTCACCATAATCGTGTGAGGCCACCACTTGTTGCTGTTGTGTATGCGATTGAGGAAGGAGCATCACGACCTTTGCTTGAGGAGAACAACCTTTCCAAAGTTGATGAGGTAAAAGATAAGTCTTTTGTTTCAATTTCTTCTGAATCTAACCCAAGCTTGGACCTCAATTGTAAGTCTAAGGATGATGATGAAGAAGTCGATCAAGAGGAAGAGCAAAAGAAGTCAACTACTCATCCTGTTTTCATCAAGATCAAAAGCATATGTGATCGTGTTATGCAAATTCAAGAGGACCTCAATGGTATTACCCAAAGCTTGGAGGAATTTCTTGAGCTTATGGAGAAGGCTATTGATGAGCCGATTGATTGAATTTAGGTCTTAGAAATTTTAATTTTACTTTTATGCACTTAGGTAGTAGTTATTTATTTTAAGTTTGTTTTTATTTTTCCATTAATAAGACAATTGAGTTTTTCCCTTTTCCCTTTTCCCTTTTAATTTCTTTATTGTTTTCAAGTTTAAGTTGCAACCTCTTCAACCATACAAGGTATGCCGCTCAAACTTTAACTCTTTAAATTTCGCACGCAACCTTTACTTGTCTGATTTGTTGTTTACTTTCACATTGAGGACAATGTTGAGTTTAAGTGTGGGGGGAGGAAATAGGTGATGCTTAATATTAAAAAAAAAATT
>AWUE01014076.1:0-27357 GCA_001974825.2 Corchorus olitorius
ATTTTAAATTCCAAGTCAACGAAAAACAAGTAAACAACTGTGTGGATGTTCTATAATTTTCTACCCCATGATTTTTGACTTGGAACTTTATTAATTATGTTCTTTAGCTTAAAGTAAGGCTTCATTGTTCTCCAAGTCCACATTGATCACACAAAAATCTGTATAAAAACAATATAACAAAGCATAGTCACCGTCAAAGGCTAACGGTTTGAAGAAAATTTCTTTCCTTTTTTTCACACCAAGATTTCCAAAAGGATGTGAAAGCAGAAAAAGGATATACCCCAATGCAATACTATGCCCTTTTCTTAGGAAATAGTTTCGCACAGCAATGGGGAGTTTGACCAAAACAATTAGATTTTTTGACAAGTTTTAGTATTTTTATTTGCAGCAACATGGTTTTTGACAAGTCATAAATAAAACAAAATGTTAATTTGGCTTTTAACACTAGATTAAATTTAATTAACAGAAAAAGAAGACAAAGAATGGCCCAAATGCTAAACGCCAAATCAAACAACTTCATTCTTTAACATAATCTAATAAAATACTACTGGTACCAAAAAAAAAAAGACAAACCCATATTCTGCTTGATTGAAGAAAGAGATATTGAAGAAAGAGAAAACAACTTCAGCCATCTTTATTCTGTAACAATCGTTTAAACAAAGGCAAAAAAAACCACTTTCGACAAACCCTAAAACCACGTTTTAACCCTAAGCACTATTATATTGATTAATCACTTAATTTAATCCTTAATCAATCATTATCTCAGCAAATTACCCAATTATTTATACCCAAAAAATCGCACTAACCTTCAATCCACATAGGCAAATCATCTATTTGATTATTGGGATTTTCTGTCGCCATCCGTACCATCTCTTTCTTCTTTACTCTGCTTTCATCTTCCCCACCGCGTTTTCCCATCTTCAATGGTTTAGGGTTTGTCGATTTACAAATATGGGTTCAAGGCATGGACAATGATGGTGACTGGTTTGGAAATTTTGAGAAAAAGGTGTGGAGTGAGTTGTCTGTTTTGGGAGAAAAGTGGAGAGTGATATGGACGGTCGATGGTTTTGAGTGAGAGTAAAAGATTTTCTTTTCTTTTTTTTTTGGTTAAATTATTATTTTAAATATTAAATAAATTAAAATTAAAAATTGGAAAATCATATTTTCGAAAAAAAAATTGAATTTCTTGTTTTTTTAAATAAAAATTATTTTCCACGTAGCATGCTGTGATTGGGCCACGTCATCCATATCAGAATAGTAAAGCAACTTAACGGCCACGTCAGCAACATTGACGGTTCAATTAAACGGAGGGACTAAATTGATCATTTTCCAATAGTAGAGGGACTAAATTGACAGATTTCATATTGGAGGGACTAAAATGATCTTTTTCTGATAGTACAGTGACTATTTAGGTTCTTTGACCGTGTCGTTTATGTTCTGTAGAGGTTGAGTCGGTAGAGCATATTTTTCGATCCTGCCCGTTTGCTAGGGGTATATGGGAGTGTGTTGGCCGCCGTTTTGGTATCGTTATCAATGACTCTCAAATGTTTCGGGATTGGTTGTTTTATAATGGTACTAAGCAGGTCCAGATACGACATGGATTCCATTGGAGTTCCTTTTTTCCTATATTGCTCTGGGGTTTGTGGAAAGCTCGTAATGAGCTTGTTTTTAAAGAAGTGATCCCTGTAGCGGAGCAGATTATTTCCTACGCAGTGAAGCTTACAATGGAGGCTGGTCAGGTGTTCTTCCCCTATAAGGAATCGGATGGGGCTTCGGGTCGGATAGTTCAATGGCAACTCCCTCCTACGAGCTGTTTCTTGTTAAATTCAGATGGATCTCGACGACAACTGGACAATCATGCGTCTGCAGGTGGGCTTATTCGAGATGCCTCCAGAAATTGGGTAACTGGATTTATGGTAAATATTGGTGTCACAAGCAGTTTGGAGGCTGAATTATGGGGTGTTAGGCAAGGCTTGATACTTGCGAAGGAACGGGGTTGTGCACCGTTAGTTGTGGAACTAGATGCTGCAGTGGTGGTACATTTTCTGAAAAATCCCATAGTTGATACTCATCCTTGTTTTACTCTAGTTCATGACTGTTTGGAGCTGATTAAGGGAAATTGGATTGTGGAGATACGACATATTTATCGAGAGGGCAACTGTTGTGCAGACTACATGGCGATTTTAGCACATGAGGCGGATTATGGGGTTACGGAGTGCATGGAACCGCCTCACCAGATTCTTTCTCTGCTTCACAAAGACAGAGTGGGAATTGGCATTACAAGACCGTAGTAGCTGCTTACTTCTTTACTTTCTAATACTTTTGTATAAAAAAAAATGAGATTATTATGAGAAAGACTCTTGCTCCCTTAATGAGTAACTTCTAATTAACATGTACTTTTATCAAAGTAAATATCCCCCCCCTTCTCCTCAAAATCTCAATTTATTAAAATCATCACACTAACTACCAATTACTGTATCTGTATGTAAAACACTCATTACGTGAGTAGTTTTTGGCAGTTTGTTTTAAATGGGTAATTTTTTTAAAATGATATAAATAAAATTTCAATACTTCTATTTATCCTCTAATAGGTAGTTTTATTTTTTATTTTTTGGCAATATAGGTAGTTTTATTTAAGATGGGTAGTTTTTATTTCGTTTTGAATTTTATAAAACTGAATTTGTATCCGAGTCAACTCGTGACACAAACTTTGGCTTTATAGTTAGTATAGATAATTATAGTAATATAATTCATTATAGATCATAAGGAGTCCCCTAGGTATACTAAACACTAGTAAAATATCTATACTATATTAAAAAGTACGTTCGCTTGTAAAACTTTTGAATCGCCCATTATACCCTTATTTTTCGAATATATTTCTTAAATGCCATTGCTTAAATTTTTATAGTTTTACTCAACTAAAAACTCTATTTTTATTTGATTAAATCTAATATCCTTGTAAGTACTATTTTATTTTTACCATTTTACTATTTTAATTAAAATACTTCTATAGTTTTACTCAACTAAAAACTCTATTTTTATTTAATTAAATCTAATATCCTTATACCTATTTTATTTTTATCATTTTACTAATTTTATTAAAAAACTTAGATATATTAGAATTTTTAAAATATATTTCTTAAATGATATTGTTTAAATTTTACAGTTTCTTTTAGAAATAAACTTTTGCAGTTATTCTACTAAATATTTTTATAAATATTTTATTTTTATCATTTTAATTTTAAAAATTGGATACCAATTATAACATAAACTAATAAAAGTATCATTATCAAGTTTAAAAGTTAAAATAAGTTGTCTAATCATTAATTATTTATCATTTTTAAATTAATTAAAAGAATTAAGTTTTAAAATAAAAGAAAGTAACATGTAATTATTTTCTTTGACTTATAAAGTTAGAGGAGCCAATTGGGCAGGTTGGACAGGTTTCAGGGTCGGGTCCTCCGGATCCAGGTCAAAAGAGTCAGGTAATTTTTTTGGGTCATTCGAGTTTCGTCTCATCTGGGTTCAGATCATTCGGGTCTCGAGTCTGCTGGATTTAGGGTCAGGTGGATTCGGGTTTTGATCCAAAGTCACTCGGGTTCTGGGTCATTCGGCTTTTGGGTTTTTCAGGTCTAGGACTCGGATTAATTGGGTTAGTCTTGAATTTTTTAATGTTTAATTTTTAAATTTATTTAATATCTTTTTTTGGCGTTAAAATTTATTTAATATCTTTACTATTCGATTTATTTTACAATCCACTATCAGTGAAGTTTAGCAAACTACATATACGAGGTTTAAAGAGTTGACATGTGTCCCTTTATATATTAATTTTGAATATTAAATACATAATTAATTATGAAGTGGGGGTATGTGTTCAAATAAATATAGGTTATATAATATCTAAATTTATGTTCTTTCCTAATAGAAAAAATTGTCAAGAAATTACTAATTAATTATTATTATTTTTTGATTATGTAAAAAAACAAATTACTAAATGTAAATTTATCATAAATTATTCATATAACAGATTTAGTATTTATTCATATAATAATTGTTAATATAATGAAGTTTAGCAAATTTAATCAAAATTATAATAATAATATAAATTTTATTGAATAAATGATAATTTAGAATGGTTAAAATTATAACAATGTGTATTCTATTGAATAAAACATAATTTTAGTTTATAATATTCTTGGATATTAGAAAAATAAGGGTATGTTGGGCGATTCAAAAGTTTTACAAGCGAACGTACTTTTTAATATAGTATAGATATTCTTGGATCATCCGGGTTAATTTCTCGGGTCATTCGGGTTATAGGTTTGTTAGGTCTGGATAGGACGGGTTCGGGTCGTTTGGATCAGATTTTGACAGCTCTACTTATAATTAATTTCAATTAAATTATTATTTTAATTTTCTTTTAATTTAAACACGATGGGTCACGTGCAACGCACGTGAAAGTGAAGACTAATTTCTCAAAAAAGGAAAATTATAAAATAAATCTAATAAATGGGCCAAAATGAGAATATATATTGGGCCTTAAATTTCACCATGTGTGAGGTCCACGGGAGGAGATAAGTCGGTTTACGTTAGAACTAAAAGTTTTAGGCCCATCATTTCCAAAACCTAAAAAATATCAAACTTATTCCGAAACCTACATTTGGTTTTGGATCTCCCAAACACAAACCTCGCAAAACACAAAACAACATCATACGACTTTGAGTTGTAGTGTTTTTTCTTGCACTCGCTTCACCAGATCTTATCTCCCGTTTCTCTCTTACTGAAAAACGCTCTTCTCGCACTTTCCTTCGCTTTCCCGTTTTACCAATCCCTCTCTTCCTTCTCTCCTTTTCTGAGATAGACTCTTTGCTGCTCCCTAACATGTTCATTGAACAAAATTAACTACAGGCTTAGTGTTTTTGGTAACAATATCAACAGGTTTGTTTTGTTGTTTATTTATTTGCAATTTCTTTTGTCATTTTCAATTTCAAATTAAATTTGGTTTTCCTTTTAGTTGGTATTAGACTATTTTATATAGGAGCTCTGCTCATCTTCATCCGTTTGGTTATGGGAAAAGTATAGAACGAGATGAGGGAAAGAAACCTTCAACCTCATTTTGAGCTTGTCTGCTTTATAAGGATTTGGATTGGGAAACTTGATTTTCTGTTGGAACCCATTTCTCTGACGGTTTTAGATGCCTATTTTCCCACAGCTTAAGAGTTTCTTGATATTGGTTAATACTTGGGGGCGTGTTTTTGGAAAACGTCTTTCTATTTTTTCTCCCACCATTTATTATGGAAATGAGTAGCTTGCATTGGTTTTGGACAAAAGAAATCGGTGGCATCGAAAATTATTGAACTCCAGTTACCTAAAATGGAGATAGAACATATTATGTTTCTATTGAGACAGCCACTCTTCTAATCTATCTTTTGTAGTTGATACATTACATGCAATACATAAACTCATGGATCATACTTTGCAATACAGGTTGTAAGGATAACAGGTGGTTGCAATGTATGCAAGGAGAATAAAGGGTAAAAGCCGTTTGGTGTTTCAGCAGTGCAGACATATAATAAGGCAACAATTCCAGGATCACGCTTGTTATCGGTCTTTGAATTGCCCAAATGCAGTTAGGACTGGTTGTTCAGATGGTAGTTTGATTAGACTGGATTCATTTTACATTCGAGGTATTGCTCCTGCATTTACGTATACAGGTTTGCATGGAAGGTCTGCTCCATGTTTAGGTAACCATCAGTTGCGTCTGTATAGTTCTAAAGGTGATGGAAGAAATGCTAGTGAGGATAATTCTAGGCCTGCAAATGATTGTGCAAATTTTGATAAAGGAAAGACTCAGACAGAAAAGGTTGGGGAGGATGTGAAGCCTTCTGATGCACATGCGCAGCTTGGGGAACAGGACCAAAAGGAATGGCTTGATAATGAAAAACACTTTTTAGAGATTAAGAAGAAGGAATCACCATTTCTGAGCAGACGTGAGAAGTTTAAAAATGAGTTCTTGCGCAGGGTTGTGCCTTGGGAGAAAATTCATGTTTCTTGGGAAACATTTCCTTATTACATTAAGTAAATACTATTCATAGCTTTTTCCTTACTTTTCTTTTTCATCATTAGATTATTTTTCTATGGAGTTCTTAATTTATTAATTTATTTTTTTCATTTTGTTATCTCTGTAGTGAGAATACTAAAAATATATTGGTTGAATGCGCTGCTTCCCATTTGAGACATAATGAGTTGACTGGTTCTTATGGTGGTCGATTGTCATCTTCAAGTGGGAGAATATTGCTTCAGAGTGTCCCAGGTATGCACCTGATATATTTGTTTTCTTCATTGTTGTATTCCTCCTTTTTCACCCTTTGTTTTTACTTCAAAATTTATATTTTCATTTCGACATCAATAGGCACTGAACTTTATCGTGAGAGAGTAGTTCGGGCACTGGCACGAGAGCTACAGGTGCCTGTTTTGGTGCTTGATAGCAGTGTTCTTGCTCCATATGTAAGATTTAGATGACTCAGAACTCAACCTTTTGTTTTCCTTCCTTATTAATTATGCTCCAAATTTAGGTCTTATATCTTTTCGTTTCTTCTAGGATTTTGGTGATGATTGCTCATCTGAGTCTGAATCAGATGATGATAATCTGGAATCTGCAGCAGAGTGTACTTCAGAGTCGGAGATCGAGGATGAGAATGATGCGACTAATGAGGAAGACTGGACAAGCAGCAATGAGACAAGGACAGACTGCAGTGATTTGGATGAAGTTGCGGCAACTGCTGAAGCTGCCCTTAAGAAACTTATCCCCTGCAACCTTGAAGAGTTTGAAAAGGTATATTATTTCTTGATATGTTATGAGACTATGAGAGTATTATTTGCATATATTATCATACACTCTTAAGGGTGCTTCGTTTAGAAAAATGCTAAGTAGGATAGTGCATTAGTGCCTTAGAATAAAATTTTAACATAGTGACTAATGGGCTTAAAAGTTTAAAGCTGGGGTGTTTCATGCCATTTATAGATTATGGGGCCATTTTTTGTGGTTTAATCTCATGATACCTTAAGGCGAAGAATGTATTATATCTATTACCTTTTCTTTTCTGTGTTGATTTTCTCATCCCTCTTGGCATTTTAAATGATGGCCTTCTTTATCAGCTTCTGATCTAGTCGTACATGTTATGTTCACTCTTCTAATTTGCAAACAATTGGGAGCTGGGAAAGCCACAAATCTAGGCCTTAGGTTTATGGAGGAATAATGTGAACTTATTTTCTTAATTTCTGACAGAATTGATCTAGGTTATCCTATAAAGTTTTGTTAAAATTGAGGAAAATCTTTTGTGGAATGGTGTTTTTGATGCTGGATTCAATTTGGTTGGATCTGACCTTAAAATCATGCAATGAAAAAGCAGAGCTGAAAAACTTACTGAAACTTACTGTGACAGAATGAAAGTATAATACTTGGTGAAAATGGGGAGCAATGTGTCCCCGTGATGGGAAGAATCTCAGAAAGTGGAGAGAAAAGTAATAATGTTTTTCAATGGGTTGGAAAGGAGTCAAGGACATGCTTCGTTTTTAACTTTGAACTGGTAGTAAGCACCAAATGGATTCGCTTATGAGCAATAGATTATGTGTTGTTGGCTTAAATCTTAGTTCTTTTGGTGTTCGTTATTATGTATTTCATGGCATTTTTGATTTCTTGTGCATTTTTTATGCAATGGTTCTCTAAAACTTGTTATTTACTGTGGGTTTGAATCCCTTCTGATTACGTTCTTACCTCTCTGGCAGAGGGTTTCTGGAGAATCCGAGAGTTCTGAATCCTCGAAGTCTGAGGCTGATGAATCTGCGTATAAAGCCAAGCTAAAGAAAGGTAACTAATTTCAGTTGGCTGCATATTCAAGCATGCTCGTTAAATATACATTCATGAGGAGTTTTGTGCATTCCAAAACGTCTATTCCTTGATAGATAGTATCATTTACCCTCATTGTTCATGTTATATTGAAGTTAGATAGGAACATGAACATCTGAGACATGAGCTTTTCCTCCATCTCTTCTGTCTTTATGTAGATACATATCAGTGACTAAGGAAACTTGTTGCTAGAAATATAATGTACTTGTAGAATGCCCTGGTCTGGTTTTCACCTCTTACTTAGCGCTTTACTCAGGAGGTAAAAAAGAACGAAATAGCTTCATGCCACTGATATGTTAAAGATGATAGGATAATTCATTCGAATGTTTTCACCTCTTATTTAGTGCTTTACTCAGGAGGTAAAAAAGAATAGCTTCATGCCACTGATATGTTAAAGCTGATAGGATATTTCACTTGAATCTTCTTTTGGTTAATCACTAAAAGTTTTCAGCTGCTCTGTTTTCTGGTATGGGTCTGTCTTGCTCATTCACTTGATATGTTGGAGGAGTCTCTCCGTGCTGAAAACTGAACCTTTTCCCTCCGGCACATTTTAAGAAAATTTGAAGCAAAGAAGAATGAAGGTCATTAATGTTGTATCATCCCCGAAAAGAAAAGAATGTTCTAATTGGTGGCAATTTTTTTGGGGCACACTTAGATTGATGGCAGCTTTATTTTGAAGGTGCATTAGCCATCTTAGAAGGCTTTTGCTTTTGTTCTTTTTTGGCTGTGGCAGTCAGGCAGTGAAGCAAGCCGATGGCTTCAGTTTGGCTGCACTTCTTATTTGGTGTTGGATTCTCATAATGTCCTTCTGCAGTTTTATGTGTGATATTGATAACTAATTTAATACAAATTTAGCTGTAGACATTTTTATACTTTTTATTCTTCTAACTGATTTAATTATTCTTCTATAGGGGACCGGGTGAAGTATGTTGGATCTAATGTGCAGAAAGATGGCAAAAGGTTAGAATTGATTGATTTGCATCTCTATTCTCTTGGTTTTCTACATTTTCCTCTATATGTTGATTTGCTTTGGATTCAGCTTTTTGTCTTCTCTCTAAAATGTTATCATTATTTTTTTTTTTAAATAAAAAATGATGAATGTCTTTGCCGGTTTCTGATTTACTTTATGAGAACTTACAGTAACTTCTAATAACATTGTTAAAGGAGAAGAATTGCAGTGACCATAGTTATGCATTTTGAGGATCATCATGTTGGAGATGGATTGCATGTTGGTTGCTTTTTATCTTTACTTTTTTTGTATCTTCCTAAGAACTTTTGTCATGGGCTTTAAATGATGAAAGGCATTAGTGAACAGTCATCGTCTATCTGTTGTTAAGATTCCTAAGTGACTAGTCACATTAGATGCCTTGGAATTTTGGGCCCGTCAATGCTCAAACTTTAGTGTATCGGATGTATTTCTTTCTGTTTGTTGAAATCAAATTTAGCCACTAGTTAGTTGAATATATGATTGGTAACAACATTGCTGCTAGGAGGGTCATAGCTACTGTCTACCTTCAAAAGACTTCCTCCCTTAAATTCATCCTCTCCATGAACTTTGACTTCGCCCCTCCAATGATATTGACAAATATATACATCACAGGATCATATTGGGGAAGATACCAACATCTGATGGTCCAACTAGGGTTTATACAAGTATTCGAGGCAGGTGGGTTACTGGGTTGGTAAGTCGTCCTGATGTATAGACGAAGAACTCTTAAACCTACTATTCTTGGGGTGCTTTTTGAAAATGCTTTTTGTAGTGATGGTTTTCCATTGCCGGTCCTTCTGGTTACTTTTTTCTTCCAAATTTTATTCCTCTGAGGGAATGATGCAGAGTAATTTTCTTGGTGGCTAGATAATTTTTCTAAACTAGCCAGATATAAAAGTCTTTATTATATTAGTAACTTAGAAAGCTTTAAGTCATTCTTTCCTTTGACTTGACTCGTGGTTCAGTTATTTGAAATAATGAAATTGATTTTTACATTTTTCTTTTTTTCTTGTGGAACTCTTTTTTCAATTATGTAGAGTAGTGATTGTGGTTGGAAACTATGCTGGCATTTGATCTTTGCACTTTATCTCTTTAAACTTCATAGAGCTTCTTTTATTTTCTGCTTAAGTTTTGTCTTATCGTTATCCTTTTTCTCATGAATTTTTTCTTAGTTAGGATGGGTACAAACTATTCGCTTCAGATTACCTCTTTGACATAGTCTCAAAATTTTTTTGTTTGCTTTTTGAAGGCTTCTTAAGTGATTTCTTTTCATTACTTGCAGGTCCAACTATGCCTGCAAGTTTAGAAACTTTAGCCTTTTTAGTACCTTAAATCTTGAATGCTTTGGAAATTCTAAGAGTAGACAGGTGGGCAATTACAGAGGGCGGGAGTAGAATCTGATAATATCTGCGTTTCTGACACTTGTGGCTTATAGTGGCAGGATTACTGTTTCAAGGTTTAGAAAATTAATGGTATAAAACTAATCAGTAGATTTGAGAGTGTGGCAATCATGCAAGTGAGGAATGGATAACTGAACATATTGTATATTTGATAATAATATTCATCTGAGAAGGTGACATTTTGATGTTTTAGCATGGTAGAATATCTGGTGTTAATATCTTAATGCGATCAGCATTATGTGTGCATCCTTGTTTTGGATTATCTAAAATCATTTGGACAGTATCCTGTATTAGTATTTCGATATGATCAACATTTTGTTCAGCTCCAGTGGTCCTTATAGCAAATCATCTACAACTTATAGTTCCCCTGATGCTCTTAGCTATCATGCATTGGATCAGCCCTATAACATTTGCAATGTCTTTATGGTTCTTTACAGTCGGGATTTTTTCTTTTCTTTTTTTTTCTTCTCTTTAAAGACAATTCTTGTTGGTTGAGGCTCCAATGAAGCTTGAACATCTCTATGGAAGAATTTATTTTAAGTTACATATGTCTGACCTCCTAGTTCTGATATTCTTGGGGCATTTTAAATTGATCTTGTGATGTCTGCAGACACTTATCTAGTGGACAGCGTGGTGTGGTGTATGAGGTGAATGGCGACTCTGTTGCTGTCATTTTGGATAGTAGCAGCGATGCCAAAGCAGAAGAAGAACAGAAGGATGAGAAATCCACAGAGCATTCTGCAAACCCACCAGTTTGTTGGTTAGATGGTACACATCTTATCTTGTTAGGGGTGGTATTTTTTGGGTTCCAATCTAAATAAACTTTTTATGCTCTGTTTAGTACTAGTTTTTGTAATGCTCTTCTTGCCTCGATCTTTCCTGGTACCAAAACTCTATTCATTAAGAACTTTTTCATAATAAAGTACTTAAGAAGCCTAAAAAAATTACATAAACTTTGTTAATTATAAAAGCTTACAATAATGTGTTGCCTGAGTTGTTATTTTCTTTCCTTATCAATAATTACTCTGTTATTAGCAAGAATATTTTTTGAAAAGCATTCCATAAGATGGAATCTGATATTTGGTTATATCTCTTTTTTCCTTTCATCGACCTTGGTTTCCTAGGGAATGTTCAAACAAATTGGTTGAGATGACACAACCTATTTTTTAACTTCTTTTTTGGTGATGGGAATGTCTTCATGCCTAGGCTTTGAGATCTTCTGTATGCCGTGCTGTATTTTGTGTAGAAGTAATTTTTTTGTGCTTTTGAGATGTTAATTTTTGGCCAAAAAAAAAAGATGTTAACTTCAGTAACATAGTATATTATTACAGAACTGTGTTTGGTTTGTAATGATCTCTTTTGCTTTAATGCTTACACATAACCCTGTGTACTCAAATCTGACTTGCTGCTTTTATAGCAAGTGCTGTTCATCTAAATTTAAACAAATTGACAACTTGTCTACAGTTAAGGACATTGAGCTTGATCCTGATTCCCAGGCAGAGGACTGCTATGTTGCCATGGAAGCTTTGTGTGAGGTAAAGTTTCAGAGATATTATTCTGCTAAAGTTCACTGGCATATTCCTGTAGAATCTGATAACAGGAATGATTCAAGTGAAGAAAAGAGAAAACTGTACCGTAACATTAACTTGTCTGTTTCGTTTTGCTTCAATTTTTATCTTTTTTCTTTCCTTTCAAGAGTGGCATTTGGATTTACTATTCAAAATATATTGTGTGGCAGTATTTTTTTATAAACCTGAATTTTTTTTGAATTTTTTAAAAGTATACGATTTCAAATTCCTCAAGGTTTAAAGTCTTCAATTTTGAATCCTAAAGTCTTCCAGATAAAGGAAAAGTTCATGAATTTCACATCAAAGTTTTAGATTTAAAGAATTAAAATTGAAACCCAAATCTAAGTTCCTGAAAGCAATCATAAAATAGATTCTACCTTCCAGATAATTTACATTGCAATATGGAGCTTCTTCTGCCTGCTGGTCTACATGTATAGGGGTGTCTTGACTTATTGAGTCTTAACCTGGAACTGCTTGGTTATTGATGTTTTCTTTTGCCCTATTTTCAGGTTTTGGATTCAATGCAACCTCTTATTGTATATTTTAAAGATTCCTCGCAATGGTTGTCTAGGGCGGTTCCCAAGTCAAATCGTAAGGAGTTTGTCCGTATGGTTGGTGACATGTTTGACAAATTATCAGGTCCTGTTGTTCTGATTTGTGGGCAGAACAGAGTTGAAACGGGGTCGAAGGAGAGAGAAAAATTTGTAAGCTTTGAAGTTGAATATTTGAAGCTCTCCTTATTCTGCATTTACTTTAACATGTTCAAACATAAGAACACATGCACTCACATAAAACACACTCCATTCATACATAAGAACACATGCACTCACATAAAACACACTCCATTCATACATAAGAACACATGCACTCACATAAAACACACTCCATTCATAAGTCGTTGCTTTTGTTTGTTTAAATCTTTTATTCATCTGTTATTAGTGTTAACTAATTCCACTTTTCTGTCTACTGGCTACTACAATCTCCAACAGACGATGATACTCCCGAATTTTGGACGCCTTGCAAAACTGGTAATGCTTGCTAACTTAATTATAATGCATTTGGCATGGAATTCATCTTTCTGTTCAAGTATTGACCTGTGGTTCATCTTAGTTGGGTTTCTAAAAAAATTAATTAGGGAAAATATTCAAATCAGGACTAAAAGTTTGGGGAAGTGCTCAATTTAGGCCTAATTCTTTAGATTGAATCTAATTAGGCCTAAAAGTTTGGGTCATCAACCAAATTAGGCCTTTTTCTGATGGGACACGTGCCGTTAAGTACTACATTGGTTTTTTTGACGTGGTGACGGCGCGTGCACGACAAGCAAGTGGTTCTGTCAAAAATAGGCATAATTTTGTTGACGACTCAAACTTTTAGGCCTAATTAGATTCAATCTAAAGAATTAGGCCCAAACTGAGCACTTTCCCAAACTTTTAGTCCTGATTTGGATATTTACCCAATTTAATTAACTATTGGTAACTTTCCTGATTAAGTACTTCAGTCCTGAGTAAGTTTTGGGATGTATGTTTGAACCTCTAACATGTTGTCATTCTTCTGGTCCTTGGTTAGGATCATTCTTCCTCTATTGAATCAATCTCAACCAATGAACTCAAAACTTTTAAAACTTTATTTCTTGCTACAAAATATAATTATTGGTGATTCAAGGCTCAGCATCACCTTTTTCTTTAAACTCTTTGAATGGGGAGCTAAAAATCTCTAGGTCTTCACCCTGAAGGTGTTCATTGAAAGCTTGAGGGATGGTGTTTTTCAATTTGAGATGTTTCTTTTGCTTTGAATAGGGATATGTATTGAAAAATCAACTGATTGTTGACTGTTAGTTATTGTGAAAGATGAATTTCTTGTGTTTGTCTTTCCATATATATAGTTTGTAAAGTACTTCTGTTGTTGTCCTTGTGGTGGTATCTTTAGTATAATATTATAAGCTCTATGTCTCTATCCCTCAATCTTTAAACATAAGTTCCTTGTATTTTTCAGCCTCTCCCTTTGAAGCGCCTCACCGAGGGACTTAAAGCAACCAAGAGATCTGATGATGATGAAATATATAAGCTCTTCACAAATGTTTTGTGTATACATCCTCCAAAGGTAATTCCTTAAGATTGAAGAAACTTAAGAATTCACTTAAATTATCCAAATGTTTCTGTCTCCTTATATGTTTTGCAACTTCTTCTAGGAAGAAGATCTCCTTAGAATATTTAATAAACAACTTGATGAGGACCGGAGAATTGTGATATCAAGAAGCAATGTAAATGAATTACATAAGGTATGCAGTCCGTCTCAATTGGATTATTTTGTATTTTTTCTGGTCTATTTTACTTATAGAAGATCTGAATTGAATTTCTTTTCTGGACTGCAAATCAATGTGAGAGCTCAGTTACATTAAAACATCTTGTTTGTAGTTGGAATTTTACTGCTGAAGTGATGTTCTTGCAGGTTCTCGAGGAAAATGACCTGTCATGTTTGGACCTATTGCATGCAAATACTGACGGTGTGATACTGACAAAGCGGAGTAAGGACTGAATTGAATGCTTTTTCAGAAAATATTTCTTTAATGAATAATTATAAATTTTATTTGGATATTCTCCTTTTCTTTCCCCGACTCTAATATGAGAAAGAATGTTTAGATCACAAGTTACCTGGTTGAGTTAAATATTATCTTGCTGTAGCACAACGAAGTAAATTTGACCACCAAAACCAAGTCAATTTTATACTGCCAAAAAAAAAAAAGAAACCAAGTCAATTTTCATTTTAATTATTGAGATGTGATGCTCATTGTTGGTATTCCATAATTTTCTCTTGTGGCTGCAACAATAAATGCCATCAACTACTATTTCCTTGGTCATGTTAGTTGAGGAGCTGCGAATCTCACCATTGCATATGCTGGTCCACAAGCCGGGCTGAAGTGTGCTGGATCACTGGCATATCACTTGTGTTGTCCATTACAAATGAGATTGATTCATTTTTCTTATATGTTAAATCAGTTTTTGACTGATTTCCCTCTTGGTTATGTTGGCAGAAGCTGAGAAAGTTGTTGGTTGGGCTAAAAACCATTACTTATCATCTTGTGCACGCCCTTCAATAAAAGGGGGAAGATTGTGTCTGCCTCGCGAAAGGTATGTCTCTATGCACTTTGTAATATGTGCAATGCATGTGAGTAACCATTTTATGTATGCTAGCTATCTATCCATAAAATATCAAGTTTTTTTTTTGGCCGAAATAAAATATCAAGGTTTGATCTCTTGATTTTTACTGTTCTCTTTTCATGTGAAGCCTTGAAATTGCAGTTTTGAGGTTGAAAGAACAGGAAACAGTATCGCGAAAGCCTGCACAAAACTTGAAGGCACGTATTTCATTCCTGTTTTTGTAAAGAAAAATAAAAAATTGAATGGGACATAGTACTGAGTTTACTTAAATGTGAAACTTTTGCAGAACCTTGCGAAGGACGAATTTGAAAACAACTTTGTTTCTGCAGTGGTACCACCTGGGGAAATCGGTGTCAAATTTGATGATATAGGTGCTCTTGAAGATGTTAAAAGAGCATTGAATGAACTTGTCATTCTTCCTATGAGGAGGCCAGAACTTTTTACTCATGGAAATTTGTTGCGGGTATTTGATCTTTTTTCATTCTGTGGATGCTAATGGATATTGGGTAAGTTTTGTGTATGTGACTGTTTGAAGCTTTTTCCAGCCTTGCAAAGGAATATTGCTGTTTGGTCCTCCTGGAACTGGGAAAACCCTTCTTGCTAAGGCACTGGCTACAGAATCAGGAGCGAACTTTATCAGCGTTACTGGTTCAACTCTTACATCAAAAGTATGCAGGAACATAATGTTGTAAATCAGATTTTATTGCCTGTTTCCTTTGTAGACATGTTAGATGACACCTTTTTTTTGCAGCATGATACTTCACCTGTTTCTATTAAATTTCATTTTCAAAGTCATATCGTTGAGGCAAAAACTAATGGATGAAATTTATTAGAATATCACCAACTTCTTGGTTTGCAACTGGATGTAAATTATTAAATTTAATAGTACTTTGTTTTGTCTACACAGTGCACACAGACACTCGTACTCTTATTCTTTGACTTCATTGTGTTTTTATTTTTTATTTCTTTTTTCTTATTTTTAATTTTTTTAAAAAAAAAAATTTTATGCTTAAGCACTTAATATGGTTTATCTGTTGCTTCTGTTTAGAGTATGACAAAACCTATGGAAGACCAGAAAAAAAAAATTGTGGAATTTTTTCTTTTTGTTTTCCATTAAAATAATTAAAATTGTAATATCAGATTTTTCTTCTGTGCAGTGGTTTGGAGATGCTGAAAAGCTTACCAAGGCTCTCTTTTCTTTTGCTAGCAAGCTGGCACCAGTCATTATATTTGTTGACGAGGTGAGTTTCTCTTGCAAGAATTTCTTTCACAGTAAGCTCTGCTGAACACTATCATTGCAACTGTTTTGGGATAGACTCAAAAAGGTTGGATATCTGAATCTAGTGAAGATTGTTATTCCTATACTGTATATTTGTCCTTTTCAAAAGTAAAGTAGTATTCTTTCTTCTCTGAAACGGCAGAATTGCTACAAGTCCTCTTTCATATAATATAATTGACAGAAAGAAATAAAAAATGTAGAAAGAAACCACGTCATATGCCATCATATAAGATAAACTAGGCATAACAAATTTATGTTAATGAGTGTAAAAATTTTCCAAGAAATCTGGTGTCGTATGATGGCATTGATGGAAAGTGTCCCACTTCATACTCCACGAAGATTACAGTTCTAGTTAAAAACTTCTTTGTCAATTTATTTTCTTGAAACTATGTTCTGTTTTATTTATTTAATGATTTATTTACTATTTATTATGTAGTACTTGCATAACAAATTTATGTTAGAGTGCAAAAATTTTCCAAGAAATCTGGTATCGTATGATGGCATTGATCGAAAGAGGCCCACTTCATACTCCATGAAGATTACAGTTCTTGTTAAAAACCTCTTTGTCAATTTATTTTCTTGGAACTATGTTATGTTTTATTTATTTAATGATTTATTTACTATTTATTATGTAATACTTCGCAAATTCACATGAACAACTTGCATTTTCCCATTATGATGCATACACATGAATGCTATCTTAGGGCTCTCAATAGCGTGGTTTTATATTATACTTCCTTTTCCTTAGATTTTAATCTATATTCATGGTTGTTGGGATCACCATTTGGGAATTGAAATTTGCATTACAGGTTGATAGTTTGTTGGGTGCTCGTGGTGGTGCTTTTGAGCATGAGGCAACTAGGAGAATGAGAAATGAGTTCATGGCAGCTTGGGATGGACTAAGGTCAAAAGATAGCCAAAGAATTCTCATCCTTGGTGCCACAAATAGGCCATTTGATCTTGATGATGCTGTTATTCGCCGCTTACCAAGAAGGTAAATTTGATACTCTGGAGGATTTGTTAGCAAATTCCTCTTGCTTTTTTTAAAATTGATGGTAATAACCAGTAGTATGTTGGGTGGCCAATTAGGATATATGTTGACCTGCCAGATGCTGGAAATCGCATGAAGATACTGAAAATATTTCTTGCACAAGAGAATATAGAAACTAATTTCTCTTTTGATGAACTTGCAAATGCAACTGAGGGGTATTCTGGCAGTGATTTAAAGGTGAAGTGCTGATTTTAATGTGTTAGTTGAAGTTTTGAATAGCCAACTCATATTTCTCTATAACTTGAATTGCAGAACCTGTGTATAGCTGCTGCATACAGGCCTGTACAAGAACTTCTAGAAGAAGAAAAGACGGTACTTGCTTGTACACTTGAATGATGTATTCATGCTGCTTTTACCGTTTTACGCTAATAGTCTTATTTTTCTACTTGTGCTTTTCTTTTGATTTGAATCATTCATCTAATCTTTCTTATGCATCTACTTCATTTCCTTTCAATCTTTCCTCTAATGTTTCATATGCATCTCCTTCATTTCCTTTCACCAACTTTTATGACATTTTCCTCGAAACTTTGCATGCTATATATCTTCACCATGTTTCAGGAGAGATCCTTGTAAGTCTGGTATCACCCTTAATCATGGAAATATGATGAATGTGAAAAAAGTAAAAACAAATTGTGTATGTGGTATGTAGAACCTACAATGTTATTCCCCGACTCTTGTGCTGATATTTTGTCATTTGATTTTCCAGGGTGGCAAAAATGCAGTATTGAGGCCTCTTAACTTTGATGACTTTATTCAATCAAAAGCCAAGGTAGTGTATTAATGTATCTATTTTGATTCTGCTCCGTTATGTGAAATGCAAAAGCTTACTTGTAACGACATAAACAATTTCCCAAGTTGAACACGGTAGCCAACAGGTCTACATTACACCGGATATTGATAATTTTACTGGTTCATGCTTTGAGCTTAGTTTCATTCCCTGTTGGGAACGTGCATCCAGTTGATGGGGTCTATTCGGTCAATTCTGTTCTCTGTTTTCTTTCTCTGCTGAAGGATCATTTCTGTAGTTGATTCCTTTTGTAGTGTCTCTAGCAGTTTGACTAGCTTGTCTGTCTGATGAGACCCAACCTTATTCTACTGGATAGTTCCAGTTTTCCCGTCTCTTGTGTATTATAATAATGTTCTTAGCTTATTTTATTCTCTTAAAACTGAATTATAAAGTTGATGCATGAGTCTTATTTTCAGGTTGGCCCATCTGTTGCTTTTGATGCTGCGAGCATGAATGAGTTGAGAAAATGGAACGAACAGTATGGAGAAGGCGGAAGCAGAAGGAAGTCGCCTTTTGGTTTCTGAAACAATTTTTGCAGGTTTAAGGATTATTTTTTTTTCATATTGGAAGAAAAAAGCCACCGGTCCAATGGCACTGTGGCAGGAGATTCTCTCTTTTTTCATCCAGTTTGCACGGATGAAGAGAGAAGGCCCTGACATAATATTTGCGAGGCCGACATGTAGGGTCGTGTAACTTAGGTGTTAATGGATGGGGAGGATCCCTCGGTGTAAGATGTTGGAGATCCTTTAGAATAAGTTTCCTAGGCTCATACAGGCTTGGTAAACCCTCCCCATGTATATTAATTGCTGCTAGCATGTAAAATTATAAAGTCTTATTCATTTTTCTTACATTGGGCCTTTTTCCTTTTATATAATCTTTTTGTCAATTTGAACGAGCAAGAATTCCAATACTAGTCATATTATTAGAAAAATCGTTTCACTTGTTGTTGTGTAGCTCAAAAGTTTACGGCTAACTTGAAATTCTTGTATGGTGTTATGAAGTGTCTTGAACTTTAGATCTAACCAAAGTATCTCCCGGCGTTATTGGTCCGAGATTGATCTTCTCCGGGCTAGAAGCCTGAAAGGCAAAAATTTTCTCAACAAATAAAGCGTTTTTGAACTTTATAAAGAGTGGTATCTGGGTATATGGGTCGTCCATTAGTCCTGGAAGAGAGGTCCATAAAACCAGAAGGCCTTCACTCTTCTAAATAGGTCTCTGCTCTACCCCACCTTGTCTTAAAAATAAAATGGGGGAGAAATTGGGAAGCAAGTGAAGGAGAGTTAAATTCATTCAATGTTCCTATGAAAATTCAAAGACAAGAAAATTGGAAGTGGACACCCAGAAGGTGATTGATGTCTAAAATTTGACATATGAATTAAGATGTTGATTTGATCATTTTTGTTTTGTTTTGGAGTGAAAACTGGATACTTTATTTGTTTCCAATATATGTATATGACATTTTGATAAATTATTGGCAATACTGTTTGGTTATAAAGAAGATATATCTAGCTGTTTTTCCTTCTCTCCCTATACTTTCTTTTTTGCTGTCTCTCCTCTAAGAACAAGATTAACCGACTTGGAATATCATAAATACTTGATGTATCATCAAAATCAGAAAGAACTCAAAGAAATATCATACCATCCTCGAGAAAAGATTACCATGAGAGTGAAATTTAAATGGTTTTTTTTTTAAATGTTATCTCACCTCCAAAATCAAGATAAACCAGTCGATAAGGACTATTCACCGTAGGAAATGTGAACTTGGATGGTGCTTTCCATCACAAGGCTAATCGCTTTACCATCTTTTTAAAACTTTGTTGGTGCAGATAGATTAGAATTAGAATGAGTCAATAAGGGATTAAAAGAGTTTGAATGTGTCTTCCATTACAAGTTTAATCACTTTACGACTTTCATTGAACTTTGTCGGTGTGCATGAGTTAGGGTGTCATATGGGAGAAAACATGTATGTAATCAATGTAATCTCTATTTTAAAATTAATAAAAGTAACATATTTAATGAAGAAAATAATTCCTTAAATTAACTTTTAAAAGGAAAACGAGTTAAATTACTATTATTATGATATGATGATGTATTGATGTATTGATATTGATGTATAAGCTTATCAAAACAGGTGTGAACTTTTCAAATTTTATTTATAAATAAGAAAATGTAGTCTTACACACAATCGCTATAAAACCAACCAATGCCTATTGGATTGAGTGGAAAGAGTTCAATGCTTTTAAGCAAGGATTTCGAGTTTGAATCTTGTGGATTAAGAAAATAAATGCTAGAATAACTTCCCCAATTGAAGTCTGACATGGCTTGACTTTGGATTAGTATTTTTGGTTCAATGTAATTACTCCTTTTATATAAAAAAAAAATTGTAATACTCCATACCGAAAAGCTTGTAAGGAAAAAAAAAAAAATTCTGTAAATCATATCGTATATAGTATTTGTATTTAATCCCCAAACCACACACAACACAAGGAAACATTCGGGTTTGACTCTTCTAATAAACTGTACTGTATCTAAGCAAGAAAATGACAGAAGGCGATGACAATAGGAATATAGGATTCTCCTCAGAAATGAAAAAACCTTGATTCACACCTAAGTAGAAATGAGCTGGTGCCCGCTAAGCTGCATGTTTAGTCATTAGTTGGATGATTTCATTTTCCCCCTAATTCCCTCCATCCTTTTTAATTACTTACCTTGTCAATAAATATAAATTAATTATTTTCTTACATTTTTATTTTTTACAATAATAATCACTCAATATAAATGCATAATCAATAATCATAACCTCCTTATTATTCTTCCTCCAATACGACACCACTTCAAGAATAATACTACTCGCTCAATTGGTCCTCTCTTTTTCCTTTCCTTCTCTCTCCTCTCTCTTTCCTTCTTTTTCTTTGTTTCCTTTTTCCTTTCTTCCTTCTTTATTTTTATTTTTTTCGCCTCGCGGGAGCTCTGGCCTCCTCGCTGGATTCCTGCGATTCTGACCGAAATTTTTGTCCTCAAAAGATGGAGCATTTCTTCTAGGGTTTCTTTAAAGAGCCAATCCAGCGATTGCTTTTTGTGTACCATTTCCGGGAACAGCAAAGAAGAGGAAGAAGAAGAATAAGAAGGAGAAGAAGAAAAGGAACAAGAATACATACACTTAGCAATGTCTCGCCAAGCTGCTACGTCCGCTTTCCACAAATCCAAGACTCTCGACAACAAATACGTAAGTCAATTTCCATAATTCGATCTGTTTTATCAGCAAATTGTACTTTTTTGTCTTCTTCTTTTCCAATTTTGCGTTTCTTTCTCTTGCTGTTGATAAACGGTTTGTTCCGTTATAGAGTTGAGGAAATGAAACGAAAAAGAATTGAAATTGGAAGCAAAATGTGAAGGTTTTCTTCTTCAAATGTTGCTCTCAATTTTCATTTTATAGGAAAATAAAGGAAGAGAAATCAAAATTATCTTACTTGAGTTTTCAGTTTTTTTTTTTTTTAATTATTATTTTGATTTTCTCTACTTCGATAAGTGATGGAAATTAAGTTTCAGTTAGTTGATCACACATTGGAGGGAAAACGGATAAAGGAGAGAATTACACACTTCCAATTTCCTTTACCTTCAGTTTTCCAAACTTTGCTTGAAACTTGAATGTTATGTTTCTTCCTCAGCCATTACTGCTAATTGTATTTTGGAATTGGAGCAGACCTAAGAAAATTGAAAGATACTTGAAACTTTTTTATTGTCTTCTTTGTTTGTGCAGATGCTTGGAGATGAAATCGGGAAAGGTGCATATGGACGTGTTTACAAAGGTTTGGATTTGGAGAATGGTGACTTCGTTGCAATTAAACAAGTATCGTTGGAGAATATAGCACAGGAGGATCTCAATATTATAATGGTTCGATGTTTACATGTTTCATCTCCTCTTGTTTAAATTGATATATAATGTTTTACTAGGATGGCCTTGTAGGTAGGGTTTGGCCATGTTGGCCATTTCATTTATGTTATGCCAGTTTCTGTTGTTTTACATTAGCTGACTAGTTACCTTTTTTCTGTTGGTTTCCTTTGTTTGGTGAACATTGCAGCAAGAAATTGATTTGTTGAAGGTAACTTCCTCCTATAACTGTTTCTTTTTTCCTGCCTATTCATTTGCTTTCTGATTGTTTCCTTTGTCATAATGCTACAATAGCATTCTCCCTGGCATAAATAATGCACATAAGGTCTCAGTATAAGCACTAAAATTGTCTTTCTGCCAGTTGTCTGTGTTACAACCATCAATCCCTTTTCGTTTCCCCCTTTCCTTTATTTTTTGTTTACTGGTCATCTTGTCTACTGCTGATCGGAGTATCGATAGTTACAGATTTTGTTGATGTTTATTAAATTTGAACTTCTTTTCAGAATTTGAACCATAAAAATATAGTCAAATACCTTGGATCGTCGAAGACAAAGACTCACCTCCATATAATTCTTGAGTAAGGAATTTCCCACTGTCATTGCAGTGTTATGAAAACTTAGCTGTTAGAATCTTGTAGTTATAATGGTATGTTTTTATAGGTATGTGGAAAATGGTTCACTAGCAAACATTATTAAGCCAAATAAATTTGGGCCCTTTCCAGAATCATTGGTGGCTGTTTATATTGCTCAGGTTTGATTTCTGCTTTTGGTTGCTTCATTTTGCTATTAAAATATCACTTTTATGCTAATGGCTTGTTAAACAGGTTTTGGAAGGCTTGGTTTATCTACATGAACAGGGTGTTATCCATCGGGATATTAAGGGTGCAAATATTTTGACAACTAAAGAGGTAATCTAAAATTTATTTCTCCTCTTATACTTGGATGGTCATTTTACTATTTCATTGGGGTGATACTTTTAGTTATCGTTTTTGCCACAAAATTGATCATGGCAGTAGAGATCTGGAAGTGCTTAGGACTTATGTTTGACTTAAATTCTAATTTCAGGGTCTTGTAAAACTTGCTGACTTCGGTGTTGCAACCAAACTAACTGAGGCTGATGTTAACACACACTCAGTTGTTGGAACACCATATTGGATGGCTCCAGAGGTACTGCTTTGGTTCCAGCTGATTGATTGGAGTGTGGCTTTTAATGGTCAAACTTTTACACCATGTTTTTATGTGTGGTGTTTGAGTTATACTGGATGGCTTACTTGGAGGTTCAATTATATTTCAGGTAATTGAAATGTCAGGGGTTTGTGCCGCTTCGGACATTTGGAGTGTTGGCTGTACTGTGATTGAACTTCTTACATGTGTGCCTCCGTACTATGACTTGCAGCCTATGCCAGCTCTCTTTCGGATTGTGCAGGTTTGACTTACAATGCAGGAATTCTTTTAGTCGGTTCATTAGAATAATAGTAAAATTCTTGTCTGAGTTTCCGGTGTTTCATTCTGTTCTTTATCTGCTGTCAATTAATTCATTTCATTTTCTCATATTATTCTTACTGCTGAAGAATGCTTTATGAAGTGCATTTTTGTGATGTCTTAATTTGCATGTCATTTTCTTTCTTTTTTGATCTTCCCCTTCAGGATGAGCATCCACCAATACCTGATAGCCTGTCTCCAGATATTACTGACTTTCTGCGCCAGTGCTTTAAGAAGGTAAGATGGAAGATAGATGTAGTCCAAAAGTTGATTTTTATTGTTCCTTGATTTCATGAAAATTTTGTTATTCTTGAGTCGTGTTTGATTTGAACAGACAGAATAGTCTTTGTTATTAGAATGTATTGATGGGAATGAGACTAATCTTGTAATGTTGAAACCTATTAAGACCAAAGGACAACCAGATATTAATCTCTCTGACTCCTTTCATTCTTTTATTCAATCTCTCTTTTCTTTTTGGTTTCATGTTCATATAAACAACAAAAAATTAAATAAATAGAGAAGGAAAATAAGGAAATAAGAAAAGAATAAAGAAAGAACTCTCTCGAAGTCGTAGAAAATCTGACATACCTGTAGGAATTAAGTCTTTGGGCGGAAGCCACCCCTGAGGTCAAAGGAAATTAGAAGAATAGAAGTAAAATAGAATATCATGATAATTTAATGAACTAATTGATGGCAATGAGGCCAAAAGAATATTTATGGCCTTAAATCTTAGGCTAGTTTAAGTGATAACTACTTGAGTTAAATTGGTGATAGTTGCTAAGTTTAAATGGCGGTACAAAACTGTCACTAATCTTCACTTCACCCCTTTTAAGTCATTGATATTTTGGTACTTTCTAAAATGATTCTTCATTGAATTTTCAGGATGCCAGACAAAGGCCTGATGCAAAAACACTGCTTTCTCATCCTTGGATACAGAATTGCAGACGTGCTTTGCAGACTTCTCTTCGTCATAGTGGAACCCTTAGGTATATTTAGTACAATGCGTTTGAAAGTTGTCTTGTTAGGATTTTGGTAGCATTCATGAATTTATGTGCCATGTGGTCCCATTCATCACCAAAAATCATTAGTCTGGCCAAAATACCAGTGTTGATTAATTATCTGCATTATTTTAGCTACTATATTTTCTTGGGATTTTTGTTTTACAAGATATTTACATTCGTTCATTTAATTTTGATAATGCAAATGCTATCTCGTTGCACTTTTTTTTTGGGTCATCTACTTTGATATACATTTTATATATGGATACATGTGCTATTTGAGCCATTTTATCATGTTTTGCTTTATTAACCAGTAATCTCTTTTGAGGTAATATCTTTATTTGCCATATTTTGTTGTGAAAGCCTGAATGTGATAATTAAATTTGAATTTCAGAAGCTAAAACAATTTGAAAGTTTTTAGGCCATTTAAGCTTGATAAGTTTGATATCACTTAATTGGTTTTCTAATGTTGAATAGACATTTTAATCATAAGGTCATATTTGCATATAAATGTTTCTACTGTGAACTTGGTACCCATAGTAAAAGTTGCCTATATTTCATTCTTATGGTACATTCACTCTCTTATTATATCTTTAATATTTGATCATTTTCTCTCCGTATAATATACACTATAAGTTATGTTAAACTTTGAGTACATTCTTTTTTAAAGAGTCTTGAAACCTTGATATAATACGTTACTTCAAAAATGAGTCCAAAAAGGAGGAAAAAGAGAAGGTATGGAAGAAAAATCTTTTTTTTTTAATATTTTTTAAACTAATTTAAATATAGAGTGGAAATTTTAGATTCTAACTCTTTTAATATTATTTAATTATTTGAAACAAAACTACCTATCTTCGCATTTGCTGGAGAGTTATGAGATTTCTGTATCTCAGCTAGTTGCAGCAAAATTGTTTTGCTGCTATGCAGGATTGACAACTAAATACTATTTAACTATATTATTTGTTTACTCCTGTCCTATGTTATTTCAAGATGACTTATGCTGATGTTTATTTCTACTTTTCCTTCGGCAGAAATATATCAGAAGATGCTGCAGCAGATGGAGAAAGCTCTAACGGAGATAATCAGAGTGCTGGGGAGAGTCTTCCTGTAGAGAAAGCAGAGACATCTGAAACAGTGAGAACTTTTTCAACCTGTACCATTTTGTAAGGAGCCTAAGGCCGAAAGCTAAAAAAGATTAATAACGTATTAGAGGAAATTTATAATTAAAAGTATTTTAAGTTGTTGGAAGACTGGTGACTAGTTTTTTCAATCCAAGGATGAAGAGGATGCTAATATTATCACTTTTGATTGTCAGAGCTCCAGGAAAGATCTATTATCAGCCGACATTCCTGATAGAAGCAAGTCTGATCATGATCATTCTGCAGATAATAATCTTCCTCAGGAAAGAATAGATAATGTAGATAATGATCTACTATCAGATCAAGTTCCAACCTTAGCCATTCATGAAAAATCATCATTACAGAGTAGCTCTGGTAGATTATCTGTTAAAAACGTAGTGGCTGCCCTTGGTCCTCATGTTCAAGATATATCACATCAGGATGAAGTTATGATGAATGGTGATGTTGTATCCCCTGAATCAAAAAGGAAACATGCGGATAAAAGACAGGGAGGCAAAGGAGGTTCAATTGATTTTGAGAGTAAGTCGTTTGGATTTGGAACTAGGACTCAGGATGCTGCTCAGCAAAAGGTAAGATTTTGTTAAGCGTTGTCAGCTTCTGGAGAAGCTCGTTCGTTGGATTTATAAGATTTAGATTTTATTTACCTTCAAAATTTTGGCCTGATGCATTTCTCTGACAGTTCCATTCATATCCCAATGTGGATGCTTAGCTGTGTGCTTGTGTACATGCATTGGTTGAAAGAACTGATCTTGACTTATATTGCATAATGAATCTGTTACCTTGATGAAATATTTTCTTCATTTTATATTATTTTTCTTAAAATCCACTCAGCTCGTACATTCTGGGTTATCTTCGCCTAATTTCGCATTTTTGTTCCGATCAGATTTCCAGTATTAGTTATTCAAGTAATGTTTGGCATTCTTTTCTGTCCTGGTTTCTCTTCTTTTTATTATTATTATATTTAAAAAATTTTTTTTAACATCTCAAAGGAATGTTTACTAGTGGTCCTCAATTTCTGGATTCTTTGAGATACTAATTAGTATATGATTTACTTTTATAAATGTTTTATCTGTTTTATGCACACTGCTTGTTATCGTTTTACTGACCATCTTTCTCACCTTTATTGGTTTCCTGATGAAAGTAAAAGAGAGATCTTACAATTTGACTTCCACTTTTGAAGGCTACAAAAAGTTCAGTGGCCTCAACTGGCAATGAGCTAAGTAGATTTAGTGACCCTCCTGGAGATGCTTCCATAGATGACTTATTTCGTCCCTTGGATAAAAACCTGGAGGAAAAAGCAGCTGATGCTTCAACATCTGCATCTACATCGAATGTGAATCAAGGTGCTGTTCCTGATGCTGGAAAAAATGATCTGGCTAAGAAGTTAAGGGATACAATTGCTAAGAAACAGATGGAAGAGGAAATGGGGCAGTCAAATGGTGGTGGTAACTTGCTTCGCCTAATGATGGGTGTATTGAAGGATGATGTAATTGACATGGATGGTTTGGTACGTTAATTTCCTCTTTGGTGGTTTGGTATGTTTTGAGTACTATGCTTATGTATTTCTGTCAGACTTAATCCTAATGATATTTTTTCTGGATTATGGTATTCCTGTGGGCAGGTTTTTGAAGATAAATTACCTGCTGAGAATCTATTTCCCCTACAGGTACATATCATTACCTTCAACAATGGCTTTTGTTTTTTTTT
>AWUE01014077.1:0-19034 GCA_001974825.2 Corchorus olitorius
TTTTGGTTTTTTTTTATCTGTATTTGAACCTTTAATATAACTTCTCATAGGCATGAGCAAAGCACTCTACTTCTGCATATATTGAGGTTTCCTGACCTATTATAATTTTGGATCCTGACTATAGTTTGGAAATCTAATTTTAAAATGTTTTCGTAACTTTTATACTGCTTAAGATTTGCAGCAACTTGTGAGGATTTTCGCAACTTTATCTGTATTGATAGTTGAAGATTTCTGACAAATATAGGATTTAAGTTCAACATTCTAAGTTGCTATATATGATTATTAACCTTTGCATGTCTGAAGTTTGTCTCTAAAACTATTGTCATATTCCATATCCAAAATACTAAATATTAAATTTTTTAGTTCGTGTCCTTTTTTATACTTCAGTGATGGTTGAATTGGTTCGCTTTGAAATTTCATTCTGGTTGATTCTAGCCATCTGTTGAAATTGGATGTAATCCATGTCTCCTAAAGTTCATCTACTAAGTTCAAATCTTAAGATCTTTGTTAAGAAAATTATAAACTATAGAAGGCCACCTCTTTCTGTGGATCCTTTTATCTTTTGTTATTGCATCAAGTAAACGGAGTCTTCATCAGGTTGCTTATTTATTTCATCCTTCCTATTATAGATTCTCAATTGCAGATACTCTTATGCCGTGTGAATACAGAGGAGATAATTTTAGGAGTTGTTTTCCATTAGACCTATAACTGACTGATCACAAAGACAAAGACATGGTCATCTATGTAACTAAAGAAATGAATTTGTATATCTTCCCAATACTTTTCTGATCCTTGTCCTGTCCATCTGTACATTTTGAATTTCTTTCTGTTAATTTTTTTTTCTTCTTTCTGTACATTTTTTTTTCTGTTGATTCTTTTTTTTGAATCTTCCTTCTATTATTGATGGTTCTGGTGGAAAGGTTTGAATTTTTATTTTAATTTTAATTTTTTTTATTATGGCTGTATAGGCGGTTGAGTTTAGCAGGTTAGTTGCCTCACTAAGACCTGAGGAACCAGAGGATGCGATAGTGACTGCCTGTCAGAAACTCGTAGCAATCTTCCAGCAGCGCCCTGAACAGAAAATTGTTTTTGTTACCCAGCATGGTTTGCTGCCTCTTATGGAATTGCTTGATGTCCCAAGAACTCGTGTATGTTTATTATGAGGCTCTTTTCCCCTCCACCTGAAAAGGAATAATCCCTTCCTTGATGGAAAGGGGTAAAAGAGAATGTTCTTTTCTTTCTTTCTTTCTCTTTTTATTATTTTTTATATGATCAAGGAGTAAAAGAGTTTGTCTCCAGCTTGGTTATTAGTTCAATATATACCAACTGAAGATGTCAATATTTATTGCAATTTCAGGTTATATGCTCTGTGCTTCAACTTATTAATCAGATTGTAAAGGATAACACTGATTTCCAGGAGAATGCTTGTCTTGTGGGCTTGGTAAGTGCTATGGACATTTAATTTTGTTTGTTAACATATAGCACATTGGATAAGTTGTACTGTAATTGCATAATCATACACTAGGTGTATAAGACTATCAAGGAGTTCTGTTTTGTTTTGTGTTTTCCCCTTCATGGATAGCAGACTGTCGTGTAACTTTCATCAGCTAACTAATTCTGACTAACAAGTAATTAGGAGTTGGTGGACAGTCTAAATAATGAGATCTCTTGAGAGGCATCATTATGATTTTTAGGACCCAAAAACCTTTGGTTGTTGTAGTTCATGTAATAAAAGTTTTCATTTGCACATATGTTTCTGTCACATCATGAATTGATCTTTTCTACTGATATGGGACAAGGGGAAGAAGGGAGAGATTATATTGTAGTATATATTCAAATTTATTCAATTCATGTCATATTATAGATCCCTCTGGTAATGAGTTTTGCGGGGCCTGATCGTCCTCGAGAAATTCGGATGGAAGCAGCTTCATTTCTGCAGCAGCTTTGTCAGTCAAGGTGTTTAGTTCTCTCCTCTCTTATTTTTAATTGCTTAATATCACTTTTAAAAGGGCTTTGCACTGACCATGTTGGTTCCTTCTTTATAGCTCCTTGACATTGCAGATGTTTATTGCTTGCCGTGGAATCCCTGTTTTGGTGGGCTTTCTAGAGGCTGATTACGCCAAGTACAGGTTCGTACATGTGTGTTTGGGTGCATTTATAGTTGATATGTATTTTGCAAGACAGATGCGAATATATTATTTTTCAAAGCTCTAAACCTAAGTGATAACATTTTCAGAGTAGGAAAAAATCTGTGAAACACTACATAAAAGTTCTAATAATGCTCTGCTGTCTGGGTTGACATAATCTTAGCATCCACAATAAGCAAAAGAAAACCAAAGCAATTAGTTGATGGAAGTCTATGAACTATGATTTTGGATTGACTAGAAGTTTTCATTAGAGTTTGCTTAGATGATCTTTTTTTTTTGGACGGATTAGAATATTTTTGTTTAATGATCCTTTTTGAAGTTTTAGTTACTCTCTTCATCTATCTCAAAAAGCTGTAATGTTTTCAGTCAGAAATCCTCCCTTCATGGTGAGAATTTGAAAAGTTTGTAGTTTTGGAGTAGAATTTTATGAATAAGATCCCACATTATGTGCAATCGCATCTCTCAAATTGGTGATATTTCTTTTCTTTTTCCTGAGAAATGATGATTTTAAATTTCCTTTTCCAGTCCCAAAAGTTTCACACATTATATTATAAAAAGTTTAGATTGAGTTACGCCTGTGGAAAAATGAATGGGATAACTACCTCTTTTTTGGAAATTACTTTTGTCAAACTCATAATTTTATATTTAATAGTCCTAAACTTTCAAAGGAGTTCTGGCCACCTACTAATTTCACTTTCAATGCCTCCGAACTGTTAGATATATGTGTAAGGTTTGTGGCTGAGGGTTTCCATGCAAATATTTTCATAATATCATCATGCCTAAGCCAATATGAATTATACCTTATGCCAGCTGATTATATTTTCTTAAAGACCCCCAGGAAATGGTTTGTGGAGAAAAATATTTGATATCACTGCTGACTAAATTATTATTTCAACCTTTTTGATGCACTATCCCCTTTTACATTCTTCTACCCCTTTCAATTTTGGAGCATTAAGTTTAAAGTGCTATGCTCAAGTGTCTTTTCCTTAATATATGTGCTTCAATAATGCTCATCAGCCTCTTCTTACACAGGGAAATGGTTCACCTAGCAATTGATGGCATGTGGCAGGTCTTTAAGCTTCAGCGATCAACCCCAAGGAATGATTTTTGTCGTATAGCTGCTAAGAATGGGATATTGCTGAGGCTTATTAATACGCTTTATAGTTTAAATGAGGCAACTCGACTTGCAACCATATCTGTCGGGGGTGGATTCTCAGTAGACGGTTCAGCTCAGCGGCCACGTTCTGGTCCATTGGATTCCAGTCATCCTCTGTTTCTTCAGAATGAGACACCACTTCTAACTGGAGCACAAGAAACCTCACGGGCATCAACTTCGCATTCGCAGAGGTCAGATACCAATCTGCCTGATGCACGTTATCTTGCTGTTGACAGTGACAGACCTCAATCAAGCAATGGGGCATTGGATGTTTCAGTCGGTTCTAAATTGGCCGATCTGACATCCCTTGAAAAAGCTACAAATATAGGCACCAGGGACTCTTCAACTATCTCCAAAGAGAGAGAAAACATGGATCGATGGAAACTTGATCCTGCTAGAGCAGAGATGGACCTCAGACAACAGAAGATAAGTAACTCTGTGAACAGGACATCTACAGACAGACCTCCCAAATTGATAGAAGGCATGTCAAATGGATTTCCTGCTTCAACAACTACCCAGACAGAGCAAGTTCGACCTCTGCTTAGCTTATTGGAGAAAGAACCCCCCTCTAGAAATTTCTCTGGTCAATTGGAGTATGTGCGCCACCTGCCAGGATTGGAGAGACATGAAAGCATACTGCCTCTGCTACATGCTAATGAAAGGAAAACCAATGGTGAACTAGATTTCTTGATGGCTGAATTCGCAGGTAATTCACTCTTGATTGATTGATTTACTGCTTGTTGCTTTATGTCAGATGTTAAATTATGTAGATTGTTGGCATCATCTTCCCACAGTAACATCCTTATCGAGATTGGTGTATGGTTGAATGATAATTAGGCTGCACTTCCTTTGTCAACATAAAAAATAAAATTTACTCTACCGTTAAGTTATACTTGCGGCATTTCTATTGAATGTGACTAAATAAACTTTTACTGAAGGCTGGGTGTTTCTTCATGGTTTCAGAAGTCTCTGGCCGTGGAAGAGAAAATGGAATTGTAGATTCTGCACCTAGAGTTTCACATAAAACAGTGAGTAAGAAAGTTGGACAACTAGGATTTAGTGAAGGAGCGGCTTCCACATCTGGTTTAGCTTCTCAGACAGCATCCGGTGTATTATCTGGCTCTGGTGTTCTAAACGCTAGACCAGGAAGTGCGACATCATCAGGGTTACTCTCCAACATGGTGTCAACAATGAATGCAGATGTTGCCAGGGAGTACCTTGAAAAGGTGGCAGACCTACTTCTTGAGTTTGCGCAAGCAGATACAACTGTTAAGTCCTATATGTGTAGCCAAAGCTTGCTCAACCGTCTTTTCCAGATGTTCAATCGCATAGAGCCGCCAATTCTTTTAAAGGTACCTAAAGATCTTAGCTTTATGTTTTGTGTTCAGATTGTTTAATATTCTTGTATAATTTGTACTCACTGTTCATTATCTTTTTCTCAGATACTTAAGTGTATTAATCATTTGTCCACTGATCCAAACTGCTTAGAGAATCTCCAGCGAGCAGATGCAATTAAGTATTTGATCCCAAATCTAGAACTTAAAGATGGACCTCTTGTATCTCAAATACATCATGAGGTTGGCCTTCCTATACTTGATCATTATGCCTAATGATGCATTAACTCACAAATTTTATTTGGAGTCTGCTTAGATTATCATCAGAACAATCCTATTGTTCTGTTTATGTTTCTTTATCCATTTATTATTATTTTTTTGAATGGGGTTGAATTTCATGTTCTTTGTCCTAGTCCAGTCACAATATTCTGATGACTTTCCATCATATTTTCTTTTCCGAAGGTCCTCAATGCACTCTTCAACTTGTGTAAGATAAATAAGAGGAGACAGGAACAAGCAGCAGAAAATGGAATCATTCCACACTTAATGAATTTTATCATGTCAGATTCTCCTTTAAAACAACATGCATTGCCGCTACTGTGTGACATGGCTCATGCATCACGAAACTCAAGGGAACAGTTGAGGGCCCATGGTGGATTGGATGTATACTTGAGCTTGCTTGATGATGAGCTATGGTCTGTGACAGCATTAGATTCAATTGCTGTTTGCTTAGCTCATGACAATGACAACCGCAAGGTGGAACAAGCTTTGCTGAAGAAGGATGCAGTTCAGAGATTGGTGAAGTTTTTCCAATGTTGTCCAGAGCAACACTTTGTCCACATATTGGACCCATTCTTAAAAATCATCACGTAAGAGCTACAGTACCCTTTTTGTTATTTCTTAGTAGTTTTTATGGAAGATGGCAGCACAGTGATCAATTAAATTACGCAGATGGTTAAGGACCTAAATGGAGAATTCTCAGCTCTTTTACTTTTTAAATTGGTTTATATTTGCATATCAGTTGGTTGTGCTTAATTTTAAAAAGTTCCCAACCCTCTCTGTGTTTTGAATTTTTGTTCCTCCTTTCGAATTAATAGACTTGTCATTTATAGGAAATTTGGTTCGTGTTTAGAATTTGATAAATTGACATTATTAATTCATGTAATGCAGGAAATCATCCCGAATAAATACAACATTAGCTGTTAATGGTTTGACACCTCTGCTGATTGCAAGGTTGGATCATCAGGATGCTATTGCCCGCCTTAATCTACTGAAACTAATTAAGGTCAGTATGACCCTTTCGCTTATCGGTTCTGGTTCTACTGGTTCCATATCTTTGGATATAAACTTGTTCTGGTTGATTGATTAGATTGCTCATCCTGACGCCTACTGTAAGGAAGCTCCTTGCAGCTGGCTTTTTCCACTTTTTAAGTAAAGAAACAAACATCATGTCCTGTATTTAGTCATTTAAGTTAATAAGTTGTTTGAGAGCATTTCATCCACATTCAGTTTTTCATAATTCGGGAGTTAATAAGTTGATTGAGGTTTTGAGACACACGAGTGATATTGTGCTCTGTGAAAAATGAGGGCTTTTACATTTTAGCACAACATTGTATTTTTGTTAGATGGATAGTGGAGATCAGTTCACTCATTTGCGACTTTTTATAGGCAGTGAAGTTTAGAGGGAGTCGTGGCTTCATAACTTGTGGGTTAATGATGGTTTTAAGGGCAGGATTCTTATTATCATTTGAAATTGGAGGTTTCATTATAAATTTTGTTTCTGGCAGGCTGTTTATGAGCACCACCCACGACCAAAGCAATTAATCGTGGAGAACGATCTACCACAGAAGCTTCAGAATCTAATAGAGGAACGTCGAGATGGGCAGCGTTCAGGAGGCCAGGTGTTGGTGAAACAAATGGCTACTTCATTGCTCAAAGCTCTTCATATTAACACAGTCCTGTAAATACAAGTTTTTTCTTCCGTGTGTATATTTTGGTTCTTTACTAGGAAGGAATGATTTTCCCCTTTTTCTTTTTGATTTTTTTGACCCAATCATTTCCCTTAGTTTCACATCTAGCACATCAATGATGCAGAAGCAACAAAATTTAGGAAATGCATTTTAATTTGGGTCGGGTTTTTTTCTTATTGGAGTCTCGGTTGTGGGGGTGGCTTTCATTTTAATGCAGCGAGCTTCCTTCCTAGACCTAGATTGTTCATTATTAGTATATGTAGCTTTTCAGTTTGCTATTGTTACCCTTTGTCCCTTGTTTGGGTCCTCTTTTTGTTTTGTTATAAGAAAATAATATTCCAATGATTTGGGGCCAATTTTGTGTGCTTGCTTGCTGTAATATAAACATTTCAATATGCCATTAAACTGTGAGTTAGACAGAAATCCCTCTTGCAATGTTAATCCTTGTTAATACAAGTGATTCCTCAAATTGATTTATCCTTTATTATTACATCTCTGAGAATTTGGCTTTGCAAGTGATTCCCCCCAAATTGTTCAAAAGAAAGTGCTGAATTTCTTCGAGATTTGAGAATTACCTTCGGTGGAAGGCTCCAATAAATTATCATTCCAAGTTCCAACTGAGTAAATCGATCCATTCAGAAGTAATCAAATGTTCTTTTGTAATTATCTTTATCAGTCTAAAGTGGGCTGGATCGCCTGCAAGATACCCTGGTACACCTAATATAGGGCTGCAGCAGGACCCGGCTGTGGATTGATATCCTGATCTAACAACACTACTTTGTTTCTGACTTTCTATATTAACGACTTAGTACAATTTATTAACGAAGAAAAAGACCAAAAAAAAAAAAAAGCTCCCATTGTTCGGGAAATATTTAACAGTTACGAAAATTTAGGCCAGCCCAAATCATCTGCCATTTCCATCAGTAAATTGAGTAGACTTAGCGCTATAACAGCCCCAGCATATTCCACTGCTTGGCCTTGAACTCTATCAATTGAGAGTCCGATCATTGCTCTTTGAATAGCAGGTAGGAAGTGGGAGTAATAGATCTTAGAGGAAAGTCAGCATCAAGTCATGAATAGACTACAAAACATGAAGGGTAGAACCTTTCAAATCCTCACTGATTAAACAAAACATAAAAATTGAGCAATCCAACTACATGGTAAAAAGGGGAAGAAAAGCATAGATATCACTTTCTTTTTGACAGTTAATGCCTAATCTAAGGGGAGTTTCTTGCCACCAAAGCTCTCAGTTTGCATCAATCCAACTCATCTTTAGTGTACAAACCAATCCACACGGAAACGATAATGCATCTGCACAGAGAAGCCAAATTACACAAAAGTACGAATCATGCTCAACCACATCATTCGATCCAAGCACTTAGAAAGCATTCTTATATCAGATCCGCAACATTCATTGGCATTTCGTCAATCTGGGTACTGTAATACTGCTCAATATCTCTGAGAATCTTGATGTCATCACTTTTCACAAAATTGATAGCAACACCCTACACAGAAAGCAATGACACGGTCAATAACATATTTACAATCACAGAGATATATTCCTCAAAAATTTTATAACATTTAGTATCTCTCCCAAATTGAAAGTGGGCAATTGGATCTCAAAATATCTTGTGAAACGTATATAGGGTAGATAAATAAAAGAGGAAAATTGAGTTGAAAACAACAAGTTTCATCACATGATCATTAGAAAGTAAAAGAAATACCTTTCGTCCAAAACGACCTGAACGACCAATCCTATGGATGTAAAGTTCTCGATTGTTTGGAAGGTCATAATTGATGACAAGAGATACCTAAAACAGGGAAGTAAATTTAGTAACATGTATGAAAATGACAAGTCTTCTGAAGTAATAATAAATAAATCTTTTCATGATCTACCAATTTTTTGCCTTGGATTAAGCAAGCATGATAAAATAGTAATAAGAACTTAATTATTAAGTAAACACATAACCATAAGGCATTTTGTGCACAGGCCATTAAGGAAGTAAAACCATGCCTTGAGGTTCAACTACCACCATTAAATGTAACTGGACTCAAAGAAAGCAAGACTCTAACATACTTGCATCATCTTTCCTTGCCTAAAACATCTACTTAACTAGAAAAGAAATAACCAAGCTGCCAGGCCCAAAAAGACTTGCCTGTTGAACATCGAGCCCTCGGGCCCAAACATCTGTTGTGATAAGAACACGGGTTACACCCCCTTTAAAATCGCCCATAATGGTATCTCTTTCTCTCTGAGGCATATCTCCATGCATTGATGATACTGTAAAGTTATTTTTTTGCATCCTCTCAGTTAGCCAATCAACCTATCGAAAAGCAAAAATTACAAAAATAAGCCTCAAGATCACAGCAAGAAATCCATAATCTTAAAAGAATTACTTAGGACATGATTAAAGAGGTTGTTTCTATTTGTCTGTTGAACAGAGAATGCATGTCATGAGACCCAGAAGAGACCTTTCGTTTTGTATTGCAGAAAATAACGGCTTGAGTGATTGTCAGCGTATCATAAAGATCACACAATGTATCAAATTTCCACTCCTCTTTTTCAACCGCAACGAAAAACTGCTTAATTCCCTGTAATCATGAAAGCAGAAGAAAATATAGCATCAAATCCCAAATCAGAAGTTGTGGAAATCTAATAAGCACAATAGTAGGCATTTGATTACCTCCAGAGTCAATTCATCACGCTTAACAAGGATCCTTATAGGATCTGTCATGAATTTGCTTGTCATCTCCAAGATTTCATGAGGGAGGGTAGCAGATATCAAAACAACCTACAGAAATTCATTAAGCTTAAAACTCAATCTCGATGGAATAAACAAACTCAAATAAGTAGAAACAAAAGACAAGGGATGCAAGATTCAGGAAAGCAGCAAGATAATAAAAGACAGAATCACAATGTTACAACTACTCAAATTGTGCTATTCATATATGAATTTAAAAACCACCCACTAATAGCAACGAATAAGAAAATGTTTGAACAAGGAAAGAAAATGAGAAAGGAACCTGAAGCTCTGGTGGAAGATGCCTGTAAACATCATAAATTTGATCTTTGAACCCTCTGCTCAACATCTCATCAGATTCATCAAGAATCAATATTTTTATAGCCCTTGTACGCAGTGTTCTCCTCTTGATCATATCACAAACTCTCCCAGGAGTTCCTGACACTACGTGAACTCCATTTTCTAGCTTTCTTATGTCTTCACCCACACTTTTGCCTCCAATACAAGCGTGTGCTTGTATGTTCATGAAATTACCCATTGTGCGAATCACTCCTTCCGTTTGAGATGCCAGTTCCCTTGTAGGTGACAAAATCAATGCTTGAACCCTGAAAAAAATATCACCGACAAGGAAAATTGCAGGTGAACCGACAATTCATGCCCCCAAAAGCATAAATTTAACTGCCAATTAACCCTAAAAGACTAGGAACCATCACGAGATGCAGCGCCTCAAGAACGAAACCTAATTTACCCTTTTGAATATTATATTTCCGCATGTTGTTCATAGAAGGAATTTCAAGTTTAGGGTGTTAGCTATCAGGTATCTCTGAACTAGGGCATTCACAAAAAAAAAAGCACAAAAGCGACAACCAAAAGACATTCTAAACAACAGGAAACGGCGAATTTTAGGGATTTTAATATACAGAACAAGAAAGAAAACGAAAACATACTCTCTGCTAGAGGTTTCGACAATTTGGCAGACGGTGAGGGCAATCATGGAAGTTTTTCCGGTACCAGACTGGGCTTGGGCAATGACATCACGGCCGTTGATTATCGGCATCACAGCTCTCTGCTGGATTGCAGACGGCTTTTCGAAGCCGTAATCGTAGATTCCACGGAGGAGATCGTCTTTCAGCCCCATCTGATCGAAAGTCGATATGGGTTCAATTCCTTCCGTCGTCTCGAAAACTAGCTTGTCATCCTCGGCTCCCATCCGCCGAGCAGCGCGGCTCGTCGTTGCTAACGCTGCCATCTCTCTTTTCTTAATTTTTGTTTTCTGGCTAAGCTTTTAGCTTTCGCTCGAAGGGAAAACAAAAATGAATTAAGGTTTTGGAACAAGAATTAGGCTGGAAATGGGAAGGCTGGGCTCCAATCCTAGGGGAAGAAAATTATTTATAGTCTTTTATTTGAAAGCCGAGGTGAAAGACATGATGCCGATGCCTAGGGTTTTATATGTTTTTCTTCCTTTCACTTTTTTTTTCTTTTTTTCTTTTTTTTTTTAAAAAAAATTTGGTAGGGTTTTATTATATGCGTTTATATTATTTATTTATTTATTTATAAACAGAAAATGAATTAAAAAAAAATATAAACAGAAAATCTGAGATAAAAAATATTTTCACAAAAAAGAAGATAAAAAATTTTCCAACCATTCAGAAAGAGCCACGTTGATGTGTAATTGGGATATTTCCGGTGGCTGGTTACAATTGATTGTTGATAAAGAATTTAGAGCTGGCAAATAGGGGATTCGGGTGGCTTCGGGCTATGTCGGGTCAGAGTATTTTTGGGTTCGATTTCAAATTGGCCTCGGGTTCCATTTTGATTCGATATTCAAAATCCAATATGGATCCAGCTTATTCGGATTTAAGTGTAAGTTCTTTTTAAAGATTTTTAAAACAAAAATGATTGTTTGAGCTCGTTTGGCATTGTTTCCGTTTTTTGTTTTCTGTTGCCAATTTTCTGTTTTTGAAAACAAAACAGTGAAAACATATTTATCCGTTTTCAAAAATTTTGGAAACAGAAGCAGTGTTTTGGAAAAAAGTGGAAGCAAGAATTTTGTGTTTTCATGTTTTTCCAAAACACAGAAGCACAATGATGAACAGTAACTCACATGCTTTTTAACTTTTTTTTTTACTTTTTAATTTAAAAACATACAACCAAATTGTATATCCAAACATGTTTTTATTTTCAAAAATTGATAGCGCAACAAAAACAAAACGAAAACGAAACAAAAATAAAAAACAGAAAAACGAAAACGATGCCAAACGACCCATCTTTTATATTATAAGTTTATTGAAAATATAATATAACATAATTATCAATAATATATACAAGCAGGGCGGCCTGCGCTTGCGCTGCAGTCATCTTCTTATTAGGGTTATATTTTTTTTTGTAGTTTTTAAGTCCGTTAGTAAGAAGATATTGCATTGGCTGTAAGTTAATCAGTTAGGAGAAACTCATACATCGAAATAAATAATTCGCATATATAAAGCAAAACACATGACCTCTCCTTCATTCTAAAAGTGCATTACCTAAATTCTACTCCATCTCTAGGTAATTCATCAAAATAAAACTAATATTCTACTCCACCATCTCTAGATAATTCATCAATATAAAGCTAATATTAATTGTTGTTTGAAATGTATATTGATTATCCTAAAACACATAGTACGATGCAGTCATTTTTTAATCTTGATTGCAATTGTTAAATTAATAGACTCGGGTAGGTGGAAGAATTTGGCTTCTGCATAAGGAAGATCTGATTTTTTGTAGTCAATGAGCATGTATAAAGCATTTGTAGGAGTATATGTAATTTACACAATGCATCATAAAATGATTGTACTTTAGCATTGGCTAACTGTGCTTTTGGAAATGTGGAAATATACTAAACATAAGCAACTAATAGAAACCTCAATAAAAAGGAAGTAGAATGATAAATAAAAAAAAATTTTGTAAAATAAATGAGGAATAAGGAAATGTTAAATTTAAGTATCAAATAATATAATCAACAAATAAATCCATATTTACCTCGAAATGTTGCGGTGAGAAGTGAAAGCTCATCACTTTAGGTTATGCCATCCTAAGGCACTGCTAAATTGAATGGAAGGATCTTATCAACGTCCATCTGGAAATTTAAGAAACAGAACGGAGTCCATGTGAAACCAATTCAGAGAAATGTTAGAAAAGAAGAAACCCACCCAAATAGAAAGGAAAACAGAACTGGAATGTTAATAGTTTACCCATGAATCAACCATTATTGCAGATACATTTATAGCACCAATCCTTTGGAATTCCGACAGAGGAGTTGAATCGGTAAATCCTAATATCCACACATAATTAATATGTAATTAAAACACACTTAATCATAAATATAAAAATAGTAAATTACAAAAAAGGGTAGCAGAAAAAGTAAGTGGGGAATTCATCAAGGGCCTTTTTAGTCACCCGAAAAGTACGAAAAGATAAAAAAAAAAGCCAAAAGGAGGCACCACATTAATCCTCAATTTGGCCTTTAAGTAATTTCCATAGTCACTAAAAATAATATATAGTATATATAAATAAAGATTGAATATTTGTTAAAAATTACTAACAAAATGATTAATAACGAAAGAATGGTTTCATCGTTGTAGACAATCAGAGAGTCTCGAAAACTCGACAAGTCGTTGAAAAATGAAAATCCTTATTCGGAAAGACTACGGTTACATTCACCGACCATTATTATTGGGCGTGCACGGTGCAACATTTAAATTAACTGAATTAAATATAAAATACATATAATTTAACAATAATTTAAATAAATTAATACTAAATTATTAAGCATTAAATTAAACAAATCATTAAAATGGAAGTCTTAAATTAAACAAATTAAAAGTAGGGATGTCAACGGAGCCCGAACCCGATGGGGAACTCGATTCCCCGCTCTCACGGGGACGGGTTTGGGGAGTATTTTTGGGGAACGGGTTCGGGGACGAGGATTGTTTTTCATTCCCTGTCGGGGATGGGCACGGGTACGGGGAATGGTCCTCCCGCCCCGAACCCGACCCCGAAATATATAATATATTCATAATATATATATATACACTTTATTGGGCTTTATTATTGGATTTATAGTCTAAGAAGTGCAAGATGATAATTATTTCATGAATTTTATTTTGATGATAATTATTTCATGAATTTTATTTGGATGATGGATTTGATATAATGTTTATTCAATTAAGTTATACCTAAGTTATACCTTGCACGGTGTTGAAAGCTTGTAATTGTGGTGTTGATTGTTGAAAACTTGTAATTGTGGTGTTGTAAACTTGTATTAATCTATGTAATGTTTTGTACTAAACCTTTTATGAACTACATTTTGCTTAAAAAATTAATTGTGATATTCGGGTAACGGGGATTCCCCGTCCCCGTCGGATCCCCACGGGGACGGGAATGGGGACTTTATTTCATTCCCCATCGGGGACGGAGATAAGGTCTTCAAGTCGAGGTCGGGTTCGGGGAATATAGCACCCGACTAAAACCCGCCCCGTTGACATCCTTAATTAAAAGCTGATAGACTCTTAATTGAACCACTAAAGAACTTTGGGGACTGAATCATTGAATTGTAAATTGTGATCATTATTATATAAATTTTATTATATTCATATATATATATATATAATAGTTTTATTTGATATTAAAAGGAAATATGATTTTTTCTAAACAATAAAATCTTTTATTTTTATAAATTATTATTGAATTGAAATTATTTTGGGTTCGGGCACAGGTTTGGGCTGCCTCGGGTTCGGGTAATTTCGGGTTCAGGTTCGGGCGGGTTCGGGACATTGATTTTTTTTTTGTCAATTCGGGTTTGATCGGGTTGGGGATCGGCCGGATTTCGAGTTCATTTTGCCAGCTCTAATAAAGATCTAGCGTGGTTTTGGAGGCGGTAGACAATTTCTCAATTCTATCCTTGATGGAAACTTTTGGATTTCGTTGGAAAGGGTCCTCCTCGAGTGTTTCTCAAAAATATTTGAAATTATATTTCCTTAGGGGCTAAATGCTCGTTTAAGGGTCCAACATATGTAAAAAATTCTCAAGTCAGGATCTATCGTTCAAAAAAGCTCATATAAGGGCTCTACATAATCGGCTCAATTAGGGCCTCCCACCAATTGCAACGGTGCATGAAAAATGTCACGCCCCGATTCGGAAGTCGAGCGTGAACAATCGCCGCGTCTCCTTGAACTACGTGCCGCGCGTCACACGTATCCAAGGTATATCGAAGCGTCAATACCAGATCAAAAACAATAAAACGAGAACACAGTATAAATTTTAAATACGACAGTTTACAAATCAGAGTAAAAGCGGAATCATCAAAAACCGAAGTAGTAAAAACATTCTAATAAATCAAAAACCAAGTCAAATCCAAGTAGCGAGTTAGTAATCAAGAAACAAGGCACGAGGAACGAAAATGAACTGAGACAATGCCAGTGGGACCCATCACGTAGTGAGAAATACCTCTAAGAGCAGAGATAATAGTCTAAGCCACCGACTCAACCGTCCAAGAATGCTCTGAGCCCTAACTACCCTGAAACACAACAAGAATTTGAGGGAATGAGTACACGAATGTACCCAGTGAGTGAGCCACCCTCAAAGGAGGACTAGAAGAGGGTGGGGTGCACTCACAACCAAAACAGGTAAGAAAACTAAGTTATAAAATCATGGTTAGCAATACAACAAATACATGAAATCATTTATCATTTTCATAAACAAATGGGCTGCCAATAAAACCTATCTGGAGTGACCTTGGCCCAGGTCAACCTCCGGAACCGTCAGGGGCATTTTCGTCATCATCAAATAATTAGTAAAAACATCATTTTTCTTATTTTTCCAAACAAGCCCATTCCCCTGACGTTAGCTTGGGTCCGGTACTGCGTGGTGGCCGCAGCACACCCAATTTAGCTCTCCCATGCACACGCCGAATCGGTAGATAATTAAATATAACGTGTCGGGCCTGGAGCTACGAACCATGTGGATCCAAAATGAGAGTCATGGTTCGTTAAAACAAACACACCAGCGTTGGGTTGCGTCCGAGACGCACCACCAACAAGTCATACGTACTCCTGAAGCTACGTCCATAAGTCCCCGCATGCTTGAACAAGTTCTTTAAAACAAAACAGGTTACTTATGCACCCAAAACATTTTAAAAATCATTTATGTAAAACTATAATAAAACATTTCCTCAACGGGTTCTCCGTTGAGGATAGCCCACTCACAGTTCAAGGGACTCGTATACCCCCAAAGTGAATCCACGGTGAGCCTAACTGGTGTCTCGATCAGCGCCTCGGCCTTCTGATTGAGAAGTGCACCAAATACAAGAAAATCATTAAAACCAAAATCATAGATCATAGTAAAACCAAGATAATCAATCAAAACCGAGATAATAAACCAAATCAATCAAATAAGATAGAATAAATAACAAGAAGCACATAACCCAGACCCCATGATCTCATTCAAACGAACTTAGAATGTCTATAGGAGTCTTTCAGGATCGTAGGACGAGTTTCGGATTCATAACACACAATTTAGAGTTCAATTAATCATTTCCGACGTTTAAGGGCAAAACTGTAATTTAGTCAACCAAGGATAAAATGGTAATTTTAGCCAACCAAGGGCAAATACGTAATTTTAACATCCTAAGGCTGATACGGTAATCCTTTAGCCTTACATGTTCAATTATCATGTTCAAATAACCAAATCCTTTTCTAAGGGCAAATACGTAATTTTAACATCCTAAGGCTGATACGGTAATCCTTTAGCCTTACATGTTCAATTATCATGTTCAAATAAACCAAATCCTTTTCTAAGGGCAAATACGTAATTTTAACATCCTAAGGCTGATACGGTAATCCTTTAGCCTTACATGTTCAATTATCATGTTCAAATAAACCAAATCCTTTTCTAAGGGCAAAGTTGTAATTTTACTCGTTCGAGGGTAAAATGGTCATTTAAACTTATTACAGGTTTCACAACGTACATATGAATTTATTGATATGAGCAACATAGTCGAATTCTCTCAATTTCCACCCTTAAGGGTAATTTCGTAAATTTGACGACATAGGGGCATAATGGTAATTTAGTCAATCAAGGGTAACATGGTAATTTTACCCAAAAGGATCACTACGGTAGCTTTCCAATTCCGAAAGTGTGATCTAGAAAGCTAATTACTTGTATCACCCTAACAAAGGGTAAAAGGGTAATTATACCTATCGAGGGCGTTACAGTAATTTTACTCTCTTAGAGTACGGTGACATTCCTTACGTGTTATAGTTGTTGGACCTAGTCGGTCGGATTCGAAATCACAGCTTAACAAAATAGGTCAGTATACATTTACTAATTAGGGGTAATATGGTAATTACCTACTCCAAGGGTAAAACGGAAATTCATGCTCATACCGGTACAACAACCATTATTCGTAAATGCTTACAAGACCGAAGTGGTCAAATTCTTCGAATCCCTTTTCTAAGGGTAATTTAGTAACTTAATATCTTAAGGGTGATTTAGTAATAGTACCCATCCAAGGGTAAAATAGTAATTCCACTTTCCAATTTATTAGACCCAAATATTTATTTCCAAATTAATCTTTAATTTCCTTGTTTTTATTATTACTTTCCTATCTCCTCTTTTCCTTTTTCTCCTCTTATTTCAAAGTTTGGGCCTTGGTCCATTCTTTTTTTTTTTTTCTTTTTAAAAAACATGGGCTTGGGGCCCAAGCTTGAGCGCTGGGCCATGGTTGGCCCGCGCGCCAGGCCTGGGCGCTGGGCCATGTGCTGGCCCGCGCCTGGCCTGGGCGCTGGGCCATGTGCTGGCCCGCGCCTGGCCCAAACGGCCCTAGCTCTCACCGTTTTTTTTTTTTCTTCTTCTTTCCTTCCGGCAACAGGAAATATTCACTGGAATCTGGAACATTCCGGCAGCCCCATTATTTCCATTTTTCTCCATTAATTTCACTTTAAAATCACCCTCAAACCATACTAATCACAAAGCTAAACAAAACATATACACACCCAAATCAACATAACTCATAATCAACTTCAAAACATAAATTCTAACAACAATTTCAACAAAAACTCAACTTCAATATTCAAAATCCACTTACCCAATAATCCAAATTTTTAACTCCTTACTCCTCCAAGTGCTTTTATGCTTCAATTCTTTTGCTTCAAACTCCCAAATACATACTCAATTAAAATCTTCATAAAAACAACTTCAAAATATGAATTTTTCATAAGGAATTGAACTTCTCCTTACCTTAACTAAAAACCCATCAACTCTCCATGAAATCCCAATCTAATTATAACAATTGAAAGAGCTTGTCATAGAGATTTCCTTGCTTTATTTGCATGTTTAAGTTGTTGAAGAGTTGAGGTAAAGATTTTAGAGAGAGGGGGAGGAGTATACGGTATGAGAGTGAGAGAGTTTGATATTTCTTTTATTATTATTATTATTATTATTATTGTTTGGTTTGGACGGGAAGAAGAGAAGAAATAAATAAAATGGACCTCCTTCTATAATTCATGGGCAAATTACATTTTGGGCCTCACAATTTTTATTTCCTGCAATTAAGTCCATAACTTCAAAATTTCTTTCAATTCAATACTCCACTTCACAACATTAAATCTCTAATAAAATTCTAAGTTAGGTAAAGTTAGTTTAGCCTTCACAAAAAATGCTTACGGGGCATAGTGTGTGAACCCATAAGACGATGACACATGGAAAAAGATAAAATTATTGATGAAATTTGATATTTTAAGAAAATCAAATTCAGGAAAAAAAAGGAAAAATAGATTATAGGGTATTTTTCTGTTTTCTGTCGAACCAAACAACCGCCTCCACCTTCATCCAGAATTGCTTCCACCATGCTGGCCACCGCGTCAAAGACCATTGTAACTAGCCCTCAAAATTTCCAAATTAATTCGCCTCGCTCGCCTCGCTTCCCTCTACTCAAATCCAACCTTGGTTTCTCGAAATATCACTCGAAACCTTGGCAAATATACATAACCCGAAACAAACCACCACCAATCTCAATTTCTCACCGTCCGATGAATTCTGATTTAAAGTATGTCCTTTAGCCCAGCCTCCTCAGCTACACCGTTGCAATTTGCAAAAAGCCTCCCATATCACCTAATCTCCAAAGTCGAGAAAAAAAATTCTAACTCGTTTTCCTTCTTCCCATTTTTAAAATCTGAGAGAGAAAGAGAACAACCCCCTAAATTGATTTTCGGCCCAAACCCTTGTTTTTTAAAAAACAAATCCGCCCCCCCCCCCCCCGCGGGGTCGATTTCTCCCTTTCTAGAAAAACGGAGACATTGTCAATTCTCCCTCCCCATTTCTTATTTTTTTTTCTTTTTTTGGTATATTTACAAGTTAAAATTGTTCGAGCCGGGTTGACCCACTATGAGGGTAAAGATCTCCCAACAATGGTTTTCTCCGTTCACAAGACTCGAACCCGAGACCTTGATTAAGTGTCAAACCACTTGACCCCTTTCCTTTCTATTTCCTTTTTATTTATAAAAAAAAAATAGAAATAACAAATAATTACAACATTGGCACATTTTGACACCGTTAAGCGTTAATAGCGTATGAGCTTAACGCGTTATATGCAATTGACAGGAGGCTCTTAATTAAGCTTTTTTTTTTGCAACATTGGACCGTGATTT
>AWUE01014081.1:0-34653 GCA_001974825.2 Corchorus olitorius
AAAAATTATATATTTCAATGCCAAAAATATTAAAGGGCATTTCACGCTTCGAATATCGTTTTTCCTATATTTTTCTGAATTAATTTATAATAAAATCGAAACAAGATTCTGATACTCGTAAAAACAAATCCTTAAATCCAATGCGGCTGAGTTTGGGTTAGAAGAATATAGATACTTCATGGAGTCCTGGAGCAAAAAATCATGCAAAACTGAGCCGGGGTCCCGAAACGCGTTTTTAGCCAAAAACCGTGATGGTTATTACACGATATCTGCAAAAATTTTGCAAAACTGACTCGAAAAAAATTTCCTTTAGTTTTTGCCACAATACTTGTAAAAAATATATAATTCAATTCCAAAAATATTAAAGGGCATTTCACGCTTCGAATATCGTTTTTGCTATTTTTTTCGAATCAATTCATAATAAAATCGAAACAAGATTCTGATGCTCGTAAAAAAAAATCCTTAAATCAAATGTAGCTGAGATTTGGTTAAGATGAATATAGATATTTCAAGGAGTCCCGACGCAAAAAATCATGCAAAACTGAGCCAGGGTCACGGAATGCGTTTTTAGCAAAAAACTGTGATGGTTAGTACGTGATTTCTGCTAAAATTTTGCAAAACTGACCCGAATGAATTTGCCTTAAATTTTTGCCACACTACACATAAAAAAATATATAATTCATCGTCAAAAATATTGAAGAGCTTTTTACGCTTCTAATATCGTTTTTCCTATTTTTCTCCGAATTATTTTCTAATTAAATTGAAACTGGTTTTCTGATGCTCGTAAAAAAGAATCTTTAAATCCAATATGGATCGGATTTGGTTAGATGAAATAGATATTTCAAGGAGTCCAGGAGCCAAATATCATTCAAAACAGAATCATCGCACCGGAACGCGTTTTTAGCCAAAAAGAACGTGACACGATTTCGCCTAAAATTTTCAAAACTGGCAACAAAATAACAAATCCTTAAATTCAATTTGGATGGGATTTCATTTGATGAATTTAGATATTCCAAGGAGTCTTAGCCGCAAAAATCAAGCAAAACTGAGCCGGGGCCCCGAAACGCGTTTTTAGCAAAAAACCGTGATGGCTAGTACGCGATTTCTGCAAAAATTTTGCAAAACTGACCCGAAAAAATTTTCTTTTATTTTTGGCCACAATACTTGTAAAAATTATATAATTCAATGCCAAAAATATTAATGGGCATTTCACGCTGCGAATATCGTTTTTCCTATTTTTTCTGAATTAATTTATAATAAAATAGAAACAAGATTCTGATACTTGTTAAAACAAATCCTTAAGTCCAATGTGGCTGAGTTTGGGTTAGAAAAATATAGATATTTCATGGAGTCCTGGCGCAAAAAATCATGCAAAACTGAGCCGGGGTCCTGAAACGTCATTTTTAGCCAAAAACCGTGATTTAACGTACACGATTTCTGCTAAAATTTTGCAAAACTGACCCGAAAAAAAATTTTCATTTGTTTTTTGCCACAACACTTGTAAAAAATATATAATTCAATGCCAAAAAGATTAAAGGTCATTTCACGCAACGAATATCGTTTTTCCTATTTTTTTCGAATTAATTTATAATAAAATCAAAACTTGATTCCGATGCTCGTAGAAACAAATCCTTAAATCGATTGGGGCTGAGATTTGGTTAGATGAATATAGATATTTCAAGGAGTCCCGACGCAAAAAATCATGCAAAACTGAGCCGTGGTCCCGGAACCCGTTTTTAGCAAAAAACCGTATGCGATTTCTGCTAAAATTTTGCAAAACTGACCCGAAAACATTTTCTTTTATTTTTGGCCAATATACCTGTAAAAATTATATAATTCAATGCCAAAAATATTAAAGGGCATTTCACGCTTCGAATATCGTTTTTCCTATTCTTTTCTAAATTAATTTATAATAAAATCGAAACAAGATTCTGATACTTGTAAAAACAAATCCTTAAATCCAATGTGGCTGAGTTTGGGTTAGAAGAATATAGATATTTCATGGAGTCCTGGCGCAAAAAATCATGCAAAACTGAGTCGGGTTCCCGAAACGCGTTTTTAGCCAAAAACCGTGATGGTTAGTACACGATTTCTGCTAAAATTTTACAAAACTAACCCGAAAAAAAAAATTTCCTTTGTTTTTTGCCACAACACTTGTAAAAAATATAAAATTCAATGCCAAAAAGATTAAAGGTCATTTCACGCTCTGAATATCGTTTTTCCTAATTTTTTCGAATTAATTTATAATAAAATCGAAACAAGATTCCGATGCTCGTAGAAACAAATCCTTAAATCGATTGTGGTTGAGATTTGGTTAGATGAATATAGATATATCAAGGAGTCCTGACGCAAAAAATCATGCAAAACTGAGCCGGGGTCCCGAAACGCCTTTTTAGCCAAAAACCGTGAGGGTTAGTACACGATTTCTGCTAAAATTTTGCAAAACTGACCCGAAAAAAAAATTTCCTTTGTTTTTTGCCACAACACTTATAAAAAATATAATTCAATGCCAAAAAGATTAAAGGTCATTTCACACTACGAATATCGTTTTATCTATTTTTTTCGAATTAATTTATAATATAATCAAAACAAGATTCCAGATTCTCGTAGAAACAAATCCTTAAATCGATTGGGGCTGAGATTTGGTTAGATGAATATAGATATTTCAAGGAGTTCTGACGCAAAAAATAATGCAAAACTAAGCCGTGGTCTCGGAACGCGTATTTAGCAAAAAACCGTACGTGATTTCTGCTAAAATTTTGCAAAACTGACCCGAAAAAAAATTCCTTTGTTTTTTGCCACAACACTTGTAAAAAATATATAATTCAATGCCAAAAAGATTAAAGGTCATTTCACGCTACGAATATCGTTTTTCCTATTTTTTTCGAATTAATTTATAATAAAATCGAAACAAGATTCCGATGCTCATAGGAACAAATCCTTAAATCGATTGTGGCTGAGATTTGGTTAGATGAATATAGATATATCAAGGAGTCCCGACGCAAAAAATCATGCAAAACTGAGCCGTGGTCCCGGAACGCGTTTTTAGCAAAAAACCGTGATGGCTAGTACGCGATTTCTGCTAAAATTTTGCAAAACTGAACCGAAAAAATTTTCATTTATTTTTTGCCACAATACTTGTAAAAATTATATAACTCAATGCCAAAAATATTAAAGGGCATTTCATGCTTCGAATATCGTTTTTCCTATTTTTTTCTGAATTAATTTATAATAAAATCGAAACAAGATTCTGATACTTTTAAAAACAAATCATTAAATCCAATATTGCTGAGTTTGGGTTAGATATTTCATAAAGTCCGGTGCAAAAAATATGCAAAACTGTGCCAGGGTCCCGAAACGCGTTTTTAGCCAAAAACCGTAATTGTTAGTACACGATTTCTGCTAAAATTTTGCAAAACTGGCCCGAAAAAAAATTTCCTTTGTTTTTTGCCACAACACTTGTAAAAAATATATAATTCAATGCCAAAAAGATTAAAGGTCATTTCACGCTAGGAATATCGTTTTTCCTTCAATTTGGTCCTTTTTCTTCACAAAGTCTTCAATTGAGCCTATAAAATAAAATCAAAGGAAATTAAGCACCAAATAATCAAAATTGATAAAATAAACACCTAAATTAACACCAATAATTATGTAAATTATGCACTTATCAAATTCCCCCACACTTAGTTCTTGCTAGTCCCTTAAACGTAAAACTAAACCTAAAACATGATATTGATTCCACTTTCGTAGGTGTACGGCGGCACTTAGCACGTGACGCAAGCCTTTAAACCCATATGTGAACATAGTGGAGGAGTTATAGTCTCTTGAGGGTTTATCGATACCCACAAACATTGCTACATATGAAAGTTAGTTCCAAAAACAATTTAAGAACAATTTTCAAAAATTATTTTAAGTAAAGTAGGCTGCAAACTTCAAAGGGTTGGATACTTCTCAAAACAAGTCATTATCTAACAAAAGTAAAGCACAAATGGTTAGTTCATCATCCAAATCATCTGCCTCAAAAGAGCAAGAAGAAAACAATTTTTAAGAGCTACTTACCATAGGCTTGTATCTCATCTACATCTCCACTACAACCATATCAAACCACAAACCGTAATATATATGCATATGTATGAGTCGAAAGGTCTTTATCAGGGTTGTAATGGGGCCAAGGGACAGCGAGTTAAGAAAGAAAGGATAAGGAAAATCAAAGTATTCAAGAATTTAGTAGAGCATAAATTCTAAGTGATCAAGAGCTTATTTTATCTTGTGATAGCTCTTCCTTCATCATAACTCCACTAATTCTACAAAATTTCCTATCTTCCATGAACAACCAGTGCCAATTTCTTTTGGAGTGTTCCATTTTTCACTTCTTCTTTTTTTTTCATTCATTTTTTTGTAGAGACAATGTCTTTGACATCTCTTCTCCCCTTTTATTTGGAAACTACTCACTTTAACAATTTTTTTAGGCACTTCACTTTCCACCATGCCACTTTCACATTCAACTAGTTTCCCCCACACTTATCTTGATCTCAATCTTTATTCATCAAATAACAAAAAGATAGTTAAACCCATAAGAATCAAAATCAACAATAAAGCTCAAGAAATTTAGCCTTCCACCATCCATTAGAACAAATAATCTACAAGTTATGCTCTTACCAATTCATGAATAAGGGTACACTTGTTTTTCGGGCTCAGGGTTCTTTGGGATAATGTGGTTAAACAAAGAAAAGACTAAATATATTCAATAAGGCAACAAAGGGGTTACTAGTGATAATGTAAACAGGGTAGGCATCCTAAGGCTCTAACATCCAAACAAACGCCTTAGTCATCCCCATACACAATACATATACATTCCAAACCAATCATACCACAATCCAATTAGTCTCGAAGAGATTCGACACAAGTTCTAGAAGTAGCAAAAACTAAATTTTGTACCCAATTGACAAGAATCATCTTCATTTGACAAACTTTGGCAACCATTTGCAAGAGTAGTTAAAATAATGACACTATTGATGATATCCAACTCTAGAAATTCTTAGCCAAAATCCAAAACAATTTTTAAAAATTTGGAATAGGAACTCCTAACATATGCCTTGATGCAAATGCAATGCATGCAATCAAAATATATATATATATATATATATATGCAAACAGAAATGCAAAAATGCAATTTTTTTTACCCTCTCCCCCACACTTAGAACAACATTGTCCTCAATGTTGAGAGAAAAATAAAGATTTAATAAATTTATAAATGCAACAAACACCCTCCCCCACACTTAAACATGAAACTATATCATAAAAAGATAGCATAAAGTTCAAAAGAGAGTAAAGGAAACTCCCCTATGTCCATGCTAAGATGATGTGAAGGTGTTGACTCCACTCATGCAGTTATACCTACAAAACAAAATAAAAAGAAAATTATTAGGAAAAAAAATTAAAAGGGAAATAAAGGTCAATGCCATCAATTGCAAGAGTAGCCAATGCCATCGTTGTCGCCGTATTTGGTTGGTGTAAGAGCTTCTTCGGGCACACAAAATTGGCGTTGGCTCTTTGTAGCCCTCTTGGCATCTCACTAACTTTGCAAAACTGGGTTGCACCACCTTTATACTCAAAGAATTGGTTCATATTCACCAATGTGTCAAATGATTCATCTTCAAAACATCCAAATTCTAGGAATTTTTTAACGCCCATGAAATCAAGATCTTCATACTCCAAAGTACTACCAATAAGGGAGCTATCAACAATGTTGGCTTCAAGAGTTGAGTATTCACACTTAGGTGGGGATGTCTCTTGTAGAATTGATGAGAACTCACTCTCCCCCATACTTACTTCCAATGATGGAGTATCAGTGTTGATTGGAACCATGTCATTGATGAAGCCAAAATCCGTTGTGGAACTTTCAAGCAAAGATGAGATGGAGATTTCAGCTTCTTCTTCTTCACTCTCAACTAGTTTAGTTGGAAAAAGACTATATGAATCATCATCTTCTTTACTTTCTAACACTAACTCACTAACATGATGTTCCGAATCCAATACCATTGTTGAAGGTAATTCATTCATTTTCTCCAATCTAGTCGTCAACTCTGCCACTTGAACTGTCAAAGATTGAATTCTTGCAGTGTTTTCTAATGACTGCTCCATAGAGACTTGAGATTTCTCCATGAATGCCTTAAACATGCACTCAAGAGATTCTGCTCGACTTGGTGGATCAAGTTCATATGGTAGTTCACTCCATTGTTGGTAATTTGGATATGAATCATAGTATGGATTATGGGCGAACTCTTGGTTTCCATAGTAATTTTAATGTGGATAATCATCCCAACCTGAATCGTAAGAATTATAAGCATTATGATATGGTTCATAAGAAGAATATCCATCATTACGATAATAATGCTCCATAAGGAAAAATATAGAATTAAAGTATAGAGAGCAAGAAAACCAAGATTAGAACAAAAATTCCAAGATATGGTGGTGTCTAAGCCCGCAAAGTTAGAAAGAAAATTAACCAAAAAGAAAAACAAATAGATTACAAATAGAATCAATTAAAAATAGAAATTAAATTTGTTCCCCGGCAACGGCGCCAAAAACTTGATGTACTAATTCTGCAAGTGGACAGAGTCAGTTGAAGCAATAAATCCTAGAGTATTCCAGGAGTCGAACCCACAGAGAATAATTAATTTCTATTATAATTAATTCTATCAAGAAGGAAAATTGAGAGCGATCAAAGCAATTTAAATTAAAAACAGTAAAAATAGACAATTAATCAAAGATGTAAAAACAATAATTAAAGGACTTAGGGCTTCAGGCTTCACCTACTTGGGAAATTACTACCTAACCTATGAGTTGAATTGATGCAAAGCTAGAATAGAATTACACTTATATACCTATGTGCTCCGTCAAGTCTATACAGGAATACCTAACTAATTAGATTATCTATCCGTCGATGAAACCTAATTAACTAGATTCATTAAGAACAAGTAATTATTCACCTATCAGATTAGCCTAAGATTCATGTCTGATCCAGTCTAACCTGTCTATTTTCCTAGTGCACAGATTATGCTTCTCCTGTCAGTACATCACACAATCCCTATAACAATCTATTATGTTGATCAGGCATATAAATCTCATGAAGAACAAGGAAAATAAATCCAACTTGAAAGAAAAATAATTCAAAACATAAATTAAACAAAAATACCCAATTGGCTACACCTAAAACCCTAATTAGGGATTTAGCTACTCATGCACATGAAAATAAAAACATAAACTATAAAATAAATGAAGAACATGAGAGAGGAAGAAAAACTCCCTAAAGTTGTCTTCAAGAAAGTAGAAGAGAATTGTTGAAAAATTCCCCCTGTTCTAAGTACAAAGCCTCCCTTTATATAGGAGTTAAAATTCTAAACCTAAAAGAAATAGGAAAAATAAAATAAAGATTACAAATAATTAATAAATCCTAAAAGGGCCATAAATAAGTGGAATCTGACTTTAATTGGTCTAAAATTCGTAGAAAATAATTATTGGTTGAAAATAGATGAAATCCCATCAAAAATAGGAGAAAAACTGGTCAAATCAGGTCCAGGTCGGCTCACCCGTGCGCGTCCAAGGTCTGCCCGCGCGCGGCTTGTCTCAGGCTGTTTTCGCGTCTGAAATTGGGCATGCCTGCACGCGGGCTACCACAGAATCGCATGCCAATTTCCAATTCCAATTTTATTTGGCTAATTCTTCTTTTGGTACTTGTAGCTTCTATTTTCCTTCAATTTGGTCCCTTTTCTTCACAAAGTCTTCAATTGAGCCTATAAAATAAAATTAAAGGAAATTAAGCACCAAATAATCAAAATTGATAAAATAAACACCTAAATTAACACCAATAATTATGTAAATTATGCACTTATTACCCATGCACACGCCGAACCGGTAAATAAATATATAATATGGCATGTCGGGCCTGAAGCTACGAACCATGTGGATCCAAAACGATAGCCATGTTCCGTTAAAACAAATACACCAGCGCTAGGTCGCGTCCGGGACGCTCCACCAACAAGTCATACGTACTCCTGGAGCTACGTCCATAAGTCCCCGTATGCTTGAACAAATTCTTTAAAACAAAACCAGGTCATTCATGCAACCAAAACATTTATCAAATCATTTTATAAATCATTTACGTAAAAACAATAATAAAACATTTCATCAACGGGTTCTCTATTGTGGATAGCCCACTCACAGTTTAGGGGACTCTTACACCCCCCAAGTCAGTCCGCTGTGAGCATAGCCGATGTCTCGATCAGCGCCTCAGCCGTCTGATTGAGAAGCACGTGCAACACAAGAAAATCATTAAAACCAGTATCATAATCAGAGTTATAAACCAAAGTAATAAACCAGAATAATTAACCAAAACAGTTAGATAAAACATAATGAAATCACAAGAACAGTTATCCTAGACGCACGGTCAATGTCGAGGAGTTTAACGTATGTCATACAATGTTTTACAAGGTTTTAATACGAGTTTCAGGTTTCGAATACACTTTCTAAAGCTTATTGGATCAACTCTGGCCGTTAGGGGCAAAACTGTAATTTTACTAGATCAGGGGCAAATGGTAATTTTAACATACTAGGGCTTTTACGATGATCCTATAACCTTACATGTCCAATTAGTGTGCTTAGATAAACCAAATCCTTTTCTAGGGGTAAAGTTGTAATTTTATCCATTCGAGGGTAAAATGGTCATTTACACTTATTATAGGTTTCACAACGTACATACGAATTTATTGATGTGAGTAACATAGTCGAATTCTCTCAATTCCACCCTTAAGGGTAATTTCGTAAATTTGATGACTAAGGGGCATATTGGTAATTTAGACCAATCAAGGGTAACATGGTAATCTTACCCAAAAGGATCGCTACGGTAATTTTCCAATTTCCAAGGTGTGATCTTGAAGGCTAAATACATGTATCGCTTTCTTAGGGGCAAAATAGTAAATTTACCTAACGAGGGTATTTCGGTAAATTACATGTTCTAAGAGTACGATGATGTGACTTACGAACTATAGTCATTGATCCCAATAGGTCGGATTCCAAATCGCAGCCCAATAGGTTAAATTTATCCTCTTATAATACATAAGGGCAAAATAGTCATTTTTGCTTCTAGGGGTAAGGTAGTCTTTCTACCGCTTATCGATAATTCCAATACTTTATCCGCTTCATTCTACAATATAAATATGGTCGAATTCGAAATCGTGACTTAACATGATATATTAGTTTACTTTTACTAATTAAGGATAAACTAGTAATTTACCCACTCAAAGCGTAAAATGGACATTTTATGCTCCTACGAATATTACGGAGAATCACAAGAATTATTCGGACATATTAGCATAACCGATGTGGTCGAATTCTTTAAATTCCCCTTAGAAAGGTAATTTCTTAATTTAATACCTTAAGGGCGATTTAATAATTTTACCGTCCAAGGGTAAAATAGTAATCTCACTTCTCAATATATTGGACCCAATTATATTTATATATCTCCTAATTATATTTATATATTTATAGGGTAATTATTTGATACACCGGCGGTGTAAATTTTGGACTCCACAAGCGGGTTGTGAAGTTGACACATGTCCATTTTTTGAATTAATTAAGTTTTAAATATTTCAATCTAGTCCCTAAAGGACACATGTCACCCTTTAAGACCCGCTTGTGTAGTCTGCTAAACTCCACCGCCGGTGTATTGTATAATTTGCCATATTTATATATAATACTACAATTCAACATGCATCTTTCTTGTTTCTTTACCACACAAATGGAAATTTGGGTACCATCAAATCTGTACGGGCTGTACAAGTGATCTGGAACTACTTGTTGCATCCCTCCAGTTACAATGAAACAGACGAGAAATTAATTATGATGAAAACTTAGTGTAAATATCAATCTTATTCAATGATGTGCTTTTCTTGCCACTTGAGTTCTCGATAATGTTTTATTTTTCTGTTTATAAGGGGTTGGGAATTGGGATGGGACGCCATTGAATGATTTGACCAACCTCTCGACCAATTAGGCCAAAAGGAAGTTAAGTTGTCAATAATGTTATGAACATCCAATAGAAACAGAACAATAGGAAGCAAGAAATATATGTTCAAAATCAAATTCAAATAGCATCAATGTTATATACTACAAGTTCAATACGAAAAATAAAAAGCCTAATAAATGAAGCAATGCTTGGTATAATAATGCCTTCTACATTATTTTGCACCATTCACAGTCCAACTCCTTAGGGGGTGCAACAACTGGTGCCTTAGGTTAGGTGGAAAATAGTTAATCACTGGTTTTGGTAGTGGGGTGGTGCAGCCGGTTTCGGTTACACCGGTGGTGGTGGTGACGGTGGTCGAGGACGTAGGTAGGGTGGTGTCAACGGTGGTGGTGGCATGTGTGGGAATGGTGGTGGTGGGCCATAGGGCCGGTAATAATAATCAATAGGCCCTCCCATATGTGGATATGGGGCACCTGGACCGTAAGGAATGTACCCATTCCCACCATAATAAGGGTAGTAAAATGGCTCCCTCACTTCCCCTTCAAACTTAACACAAGATACTTCTCCATGTTTCCCATATTTCTCAAATACCTTCAAAATTATATATGGATTTACTTTGCCTGAAACTTTTAATTGCCCTGAGTCTCCATCAATAACCACAGAATATATACCTAAATCCAATAGAAAGTGGGTTAAAGTGTCACTCCCAATCAGCCATATGATTCTTTTTTTTTTTCATTTTTCATTTAAAAAGAAAAAGAGAAAAATTGGGCTTTATTTTTTTTGTTTTTTTGGTATAAAAATTGGGCTTTATTATTACTACAATAATAATGAATTATCAATTATGATTGAGATATGGGAAACATACCATGGAGATTTTCAACACTTCCATCACGAGAGATTATTAGGTGTACCAAGTCCACCACGTCATTCGTGGTCCCGACCAATAAGATTTTGACAAATCGGATTTTTTCCTACAATTTCTAAAACACTAGGCAATTAATATACTAAATTTAGGGACTTACCCTGTAAATCTCATTTGGTGAAACTAGAGGCTAAACCTGGTGCTAAATTTGTGCTTAAATTTTAGGAAGAAATCTGATTTGTCAAAATCTTATTGGTCGGAACCACAGATGACGTGGTGGATCCGGTTCACCTAATAATTTCTCCTTCCATCACCTTCTTTCTACATGTCTCACAGTTAATATTCACCTTCATAACACATGACTGCAGGAGAATCAAGAAAATCCAAGAAAAAGAAATTGTTTAAAACAAAGTGAAATGAAATATATTAATAACTAATAACATTACTAAATTATAAACAAGAAGGAAACAAAAAAATGAAATCTACCATTTCTGCACGGGACTCCATTGAAGCGAATTCTTCAAAAACTTCCTTGACCAAGGCAAAGAATGAAAAAAGAAAAATGCTTATTGTTAATTGCTAGATTTAAGATTTGACTTGTAAGAAAAGGGAATGCTAAACGTGAACAAATAGATGCTTAATCAATTAAGGTAAGAAATAAAAAAAATGGATCAAAATTTCTTACATTTTGTGAACTTAAAATTTCCTAAACTGTATAGATATTGAACCCCGAGTTTGAATTGAGCTGTCAATTAGCTCATCATAAATCCTTCATTAATGATTCCTGAAATCTCTCCTTGTATTTAATTCTCTATCTCCAAATTCGATTTAAATCTTATTGGCCAAAACAAGGTGATTCTGGTTATATATAGCTAAAGGTAAAAAAAGATCTCGGCATTCTGATACAAAGCTTTAATTAAACAATATATATCCAGCCAACTATTTTTCAAACATTTCACTATTCAAATCGACATTCATGGGAATTAATATCCATGATTCATCCCAAATCTGTATGGCTCGACCTAAATATCCAATATTTTTTCCCTATTGTAAAATACCCATGGCATCTAATTCAGGGTAAATATACTCAAATAAGAGCTAAAAGTTCGGTGAAAATGTCCAATTCCGTATTCTAATTATCTCACTATATTCTGGTCATGTTTTGGTAGTGTGCCCGATGTATATTTATGAAAATGTTGATCCTGAATTCTCCCCGTCTTTCATGATCTAGAAACCATTTTTAGTGCTACTTATGGCGTTAGATATAGGCCAGACCTGGACCAGCTGGCCGGTTATGTTGTCTCCCAATTAAGTTTTCCTTTAATATGTCACATCACACAAGGTTATCAAATTTTGGCTATAATTCTTTTTGAAAAAATAGATAATTTTCATTCATGTAACTGATTTTACAATAATTTTAAGAATATCATCCCTCATTACATCAAATCTCAGTAAAACTCTATAATTGATTATCTTTTGCACCTGAAGAACTGGATCTTCCTTGAAAATTCAAAACGTCTGTCGTGAATCATGTTGATGTCTCGCTATCACACCCATCACCCCTCGTTGTCGCTTGTTCTTCCAAACAAAAAGTTTTTATCAACGATGATCAAGTGATTGATTCGATGGACAGATCTCTTTCTTGGCACCCAAAAGAAAGGGATTACAACGATTTTACCACAGATTTGAATAAATAAAAGGTTGATCATGTTTAAAACTATCATAAAATTCAGACTCGATAACTCAGATTCGAAAAGAACTAAGACTAGACTCGAAACTGACTCGAAAAAACAAACTGACTCAAACCGACTCAAATAAAAACTTGACAGATCTGTAGATCTGAAACCTTTATTGAAAAACAAGGAAATTAACAAAAACGAAATCCTCCTCCTCCCCCTTGGCGTGACAACCAAGGAGGAGGAGGAGTCGAAACACTAACGAGAACTAGGAAAACTAGGAGAGAGAGAAAGGGAGAGAGGAGAGGGCGGCTTGGCTATAATTCTATTTCTTCTTCTTATACCAAAATTTACATTTTTGGTAAAATGATAAATGCACATGTTGGTATAAGATCAAGATCTGAGATTTAGTCTTGTAAGTCCTAAGAATTTATGGATTTTAACCATGCCAAAGTCAACTAGGAAAAGGTTTGACTTTGACTTTATGACCTTAATTTTTCTAAAACTATTTATGGAAATTAAGGGAATTATGATAATTATGTGATATTTATTCAAGACATATATGGGCCCCCATTTACTGCATAAATTGAGGCTAGGTCGGCCCATGCCTTTGAATTTGAATCCAAGCCTTCCCGGGATAAACTTTTGGCATTTTTTCAATCAAGGACAAGGGAAGTAGGGCTTTGGATTCGAGCTTGAAGATAATTTTTATGAGGTTATGGCCTTTATTAAAAATGTTCAGCAAGGTGTAATGAACATACTATCCAAATTTCAGCTCATTCCGAGCTCGGAAGTAACTTTTCACTTTTGTGCAATTAAGGACAGAATTCAATCCCGGAACATTTTTGCATGGCGATTTCACCATTAGCATAAAAGCTTAGTCTACATGGAATATAAATGTTATATGGAGAAATCGAGCCATGTTTGACATCTTTTCATAACTTTTTCCGGTTATTCAATTAGGGACAGTATGACTTTTTGACCCCGGTTTAAGTCATTTCCTTAATCGATTTTTCATGAAATCAACATATGGACTTAGTGGCATGGAAATGAGCATATTTCAATGTTCAATTGATAAAGCTCAAGTCTTTTGGCACTTGGAAGTAGTTTTCAACACCATTTGGACACTCCGCACATGTTTTTTCACCCTTGATGCTGCACTGAAGCTAATGGCTTGAAACACTCCAACAAACATGAACAACTTGCCCAGCGCAATTTTCAAGCCTAGTGCTTAATCTATCAACTTTTCAACTTTCAAGCTCTCAAGCTTTCATTTACTTTTCAATTGTCAATCAAGTTCTACACTTGCTCATCATTTTACTCTTTTCAATCTTGCAATCTTACACGTCCTTAAAAAAGGACTAATTACGCACTTCAAGCACCTCGGGTGGAGTCTCAAAGACAACTCTTGTATTTACTTTTTCTATGCAAATCAAAATAACAACATCTTGTTATTTTCCCTTTTCATTACAAGAAAATTTACCTTTCAACAGCAATCATTTATTTTTGAATCTTAAATCAATGATTTAAACACTTTCGTGTGACTTTGATTCAGGACTTGCAAATCGTTTGATTGCTACACTCGAAGCAATCTTTACTTTACGTGCACAATTTTCTCAATTTTTATTACAACAAAATTAAATCTTTACTTTCCTTGCACCTTTTCTCAATTTTTACTACAACAAAATTGAATCTTTACTTTCCTTGCACCTTTTTCTCAATTTTTACAACAAAATTGAATATTTACTTTTCTTGCATCTTTTTCTCAATTTTTATAAGAAAATTGAACATTTACTTTTCCTACACTTTTTATCAATTTTTTAATAAAATTGATTGGCACGCCCGGTAAGAAATTTTTTAGCGCGAACATGTTCAGGTTGATAGAAGTGGAAAGATAACTATGCTATGCTGAGGTTCCGAAATCTTGAATCCTATGCAACCAATAAAAACTAAGGAATATGATGATATAGCAATCAAGTATATCTATCCTACGTACGTGCTCTTCGATCCTCCTTGTTGCTGCCTTTTTTTGTTTATTCCCTTATCCTACGTCTGTACGAAAGGTGAGTATATCCCGTGGACAAGAAACGTGTGTAAATGAATTTGGTTTCCCGTTTCGGTGGCCAGGATGATCAGACTTAATTCTACAGATCATGTGGCTACTACCTCTGGTATTAACCAAAATGATAAGAAAAGAACTGAGCACAGTTTTTTGTTTAGCTTTAGCAACACTTTTTTCTTCTTCTTCTTTTCCCTTGTCTAAGTCTTTGATGAAATTTAGATATAAAGTGTAAAATTTAATTAGTTAATTGACCCTTTTTTTTTGGAATTCAATGTTGGAAAATATTGAAGAAAGGTATATGGTTATATAGCTACAGCCAATATAGCCCATATCTTCTCTACAATCCAATAAAAAATGGGTTAAGTGTTACTCCCAATCAGCCATATGAGTTTTTTTTTTCTTCATTTTTCATTTAAGTAGAAAAAGAAAATTTGGGCTTTATTATTATTACTACAATAATAATGAATTATGATTGGGATATGGGAAACGTACCATGGAAAATTTGCAACACTTCCATCACCTTCTTTATGCATGTCTCACCGTTAATATTCACTTTCATAACACATGAAAGTATGAAAATCAAGAAAATCCAAAAAAAAAAAATTTAAACCAAAGTGAAATGAAATATATTAAGAACTAAGAACATTACTAAATTACTTAATATCCATAGATTCATCCCAAATCTGTATGGCTCGACCTAAATATCCAATATTTTTTCCGCATTGTAAAATATCCATGGCATCCAATTCAGGCCAAAAAATTCAGGGTAAATAAGAGCTAAAAGTTTGGTGAAAATGTCCAAATTGGTAACACACCAAAACCCAAACCCGAAAGATCAGATAGAATTAAAATTAAGAACCAAAAAGCCCAAAAGCAAGATTAGCCCAAACCGAAAGATTAGATAAAATTAAAATTAAGAAGCAACAAGTGAAGTGAGTGTTAATAAAATCTGTTAGTTTCTTGTTAATGTTATCCTTGTTTCTAGGAGTGTAGTTGCTGCAATTCATGGATTTAGTGGCTGCAGAACGTGACTTTAGTTGGTTTTCAATTTTACCTTATCAAGTAGTTTCCTAAGTTCTTAAGAGTCCTATTGAAAGTCTTATTGAGTTAGTGCATTGTTTATTGTTGTTCTGTTTTTGTATTTGCCTATATAACAGGCTCTTCAGTTTATGAACAATATCGGATCGTATTTTCTCCTCTACTTTCTGTCTTGCTATTTTGTCTTTCAATTAGTTAACAATGGCATCAGACTCTAGGGATGTGTTTCGCCGTATTGTTAAGTTTCGTGAGAGATGGGATAGCTGCGGTTTACTTGATATGGAATCCTCAGGTTGTCGCTTCTCTTGGGTCCGAAAGATTGGGGGTCGGGTTGCTCTACAGGAAAAATTAGATCGGGTTCTCTTGAATGTGTTGGCTTTACAGAAAAATTCAAAGGCGAAATCTATTGTTCTCCCTCGTCTTTGCTCTGACCATCACCCGATTTTGTTGGATACAGACTATGTGCCATTTGTTCCGAAAGAAAATAGGCCATTTCGTTTTGAAGCAGCTTGGTTGGCTCATCCGGATTTCAAAAATCTATTCTCTTCGGTTTGGAACAATGGTGAAGGAAGTTTGATGTCGGCTATTGAGCAGGTTAGTACGGATGTTAAAGTGTGGAAGGAGGAGGTTTTTGGCAATATTTATAAAAGGAAGAGAATCCTTGTGGCTAGAATTAGAGGCATTCAGCAGAGTCTTGACTATGGATGTTCTTCCTTTCTCCAAGAATTAGAATTTTGTCTCCAACAGGAGTTTCATGAGGTCTTGAGGCAAGAAGAGATTTTGTGGCTACAGAAATCGAGATTGGATTGGGTATTATCTGGTGAACGTAACACAAAATTTTTCATTTATCAACTTTGGTGAGAAGGCACCAAAACATGATTGTTAGCTTGAAGGTGGAGGACCTTTGGGTTACGGATCAAGCGACATTGGGGAGACATGTGGTGGAATACTTTAGTATTTTGTTTGGTTGGCAAAGATGTGAAAGTTTTGAGCCAGTTTTTGATACGTATAGTTTAGTTTTTAATGAGGAAGAGCAGCTTCAGTTGTGTCGGGATATTGATTTAGTGGAGGTGAAAGCTGCAATTTTTTCTATGAGAGGATTGAAGGCTCCAGGGGCGGATGGTATTCAGCCTATTTTTTATCAGCGAAACTGGGATGTTGTTTGCGGTACTCTTTTGGAGTTTATCCGAATGGCTTTGCAGGAGAGGAAGGTGGATTTAGCTATTTTAAAAGCCCATATGGTTTTGATTCCTAAGATCCCTCGTCCGGTCTCGTTGAAGAATTTCCGTCCTATTACACTTCTTAACACTTCGTATAAAATTCTTTCGAAGGTGATAGTTAACCGGCTGCGGCCAATTTTGCAGAGAGTGATAGGCCCTTATCAGAGTAGTTTCTTACCTGGTAGGAGTACTATTGATAATATTTTAATCACCCAAGAAGTGGTCCATTCTCTTATGGGGAGGAAAGGGCATACTGGTGGTATGATTTGTAAAATTGATTTGCATAAAGCCTATGACAGTGTTTCTTGGCAGTTTTTACAGGAAGTGTTGGTCTTTTTTCGTGTTCCATCTACTCTTATTGAACTGATTATGTTTTGTGTTTCTCACATGGACATTGAAATAATTTGGAATGGGGAAAAATTGCCTGTGTTTCGGCCTGGGAGAGGTCTCAGGCAGGGGGATCCTCTCTCACCTTATTTTTTTATTCTAGTTATGGAGAGATTATCCCATATGATTCTTGAAAATGTGGAGATGAAGTTGTGGAAACCAATTAAGGTCTCGCGCTCTGGACCGGTGGTCACATCTTTTCTTTGCTAATGATTTGGTGTTGTTTAATGTAGCGGAGGAAGGTCAAATCACAGTGGTGCATGATGTCTTATCTGATTTCTCTAAGGCATCGGGTCTCCATGTTAATCTGGATAAATCTAAATTGTGGGTTTCACCAAATGTTCCGAGAGTTAAGGCACAATGTTTGAGTAGACTATGTGAAATCCCCTTGGCTTCGGAGTTGGGAACGTATCTGGGTGTGCCAATTATCCATGGTCGAGTTACTCGGAATACTTATAAGCATGTGATTGATAAGGTTTATAAGTAAATTGGCATGTTGGAAGGGTAAAGTGCTGAGTTATGCTGGTAGGAAGACTTTGGTTCAGTCAACCCTTAATTCCATTCCGATTTATACGATGCAGTCAGCTTTGTTACCGGTGTCGGTGTGTGATCGTTTGGATCAAATTAATCGGAATTTTTTGTGGAGTGGGGAGGCGGACAAATCCCATGGTCACTTGGTTTCTTGGGATCGAATTTGTCGACCCAAAGGGAATGGTGGTTTGGGTTTGAGGAAGGCTAGAATTTCCAATGTGGCTTTGTTGGCCAAAACTGGTTGGAAGTTACAAATTCGGGAAAGGAATTTATGTAAGGACATTTTTCAGCAAAAATATTTTAAAAGGAAGCCGTTTGTTGAGGCTTCGAAATCTGGTAGGCGCTCCTCTACTTGGCGTGGTTTTCTGCATACCCGTGATTGTATTAGGCGAGGTACCAGATGGAGAATTGGTAATGGGGTGGATACCAGGTTTTGGACCGATTAGTGGGTGTGTAATAAGCCTCTTATTGATATGGTGCAAGAGGAAGATATAGCAGTGGAAAGAGAAGTACCGGTTGCTTCCTTTATTGATCCTTTTGGTAACTGGCAGTTAGATCGATTAGTTAATCTTTTCCCGCCGTCGGTTATTGAGGAAATTCGAGAGACTCCGGTTTTTCTTTCGGCGACGGAAAATGATAGATGTGTTTGGGGTTGGGATAGTCACAGGAGATTTACTTCGAAGAGTGCTTATGGTGCCTTGATGAATCATGGGGGGAATGATGCTTGGAGGGGGAAATGTCTTTGGATTTGGAAGCTTCCTGTTCCTGAGAGGGTTCGATTTTTCTGCTGGCTGCTATTTTTGAATAGTCTGAATACCATGGAGATGCTGCATAAGAAAGGTATTGTTTCGGATCCTCGATGTCGACTTTGTTTTTGTGAGGAGGAGTCGGTTGAACATATTTTTCGGGCCTGTCCATTTGTAGTCGGCATTTGGGAATGTATCGGTAGAAGGTTTGGGATGGTGCTGGATGCGAATCAAGCTTTTGCCGATTGGCTACTTGTAAATGGTACGAACAAGGCTCAAGTACGGTTTGGTTTCTATTGGTGTTCTTTCTTCCCTTCGTTGTTATGGAGTATATGGAAGGCTAGGAATGAGTTTATTTTTAATGCAAAGAGTCCGGTAGCAGAACAAATTATTTCCTATGCAGTGAAATTAACGATGGAAGCTGGTCAGGTGTTTTTCACTGGTAAGATGCCTAGTGGTTCATCGGGTCAGCTAGTTAGATGGCAGCCCCCTCCTCAGGGTTGTTTTTTATTGAATTCGGATGGCTCTCGTCGCCATTTGGATAAACATGCTTCGGCAGGGGGACTTATTCGTGATGCGATTGGAAATTGGGTTGTTGGTTATATGGTTAATATTGGGATTACTAGTAGTCTCGAGGCTGAATTGTGGGGTGTTAGGCTTGGTTTATTGCTGGCTAAAGAGCGTGGGTGTGTATCATTGATTGTTGAGTTAGATGCGGCTGTTGTGGTTCATTTTTTGAAAAATTCTATGGAAGATTCACATCCTTGTTATACACTAGTACGTGACTGTTTCGAGCTTCTTAAAGGTGGTTGGATTCTGGAAATTAGGCATATCTACAGGGAGGGAAATCGGTGTGCGGATGGGTTGGCATTGCTGGCTCATGATGCTGTCTTTGGAGTTACTATCTGCAACGAGCCGCCGGAGCAGATAGCACACATGATGGATGATGACAGGGTTGGAATTGGCACCTTAAGAGCATAATCTACTTCTCTTTTATTTTGTTGTTCTTATGTATCAAAAAAAAAAAGCCAGCCAAAAAAGAGAGTCTTTTCCAGTAGGAGAAAATTTGAGGGTTCACCAATGGCTTCTGAGAATTTTGTGCAGCCAGCTATTCCTCGGTTTGATGGTCACTATGACCATTGGAGCATGCTGATGGAGAACTTCTTGCGGTCCAAGGAGTATTGGCAGGTGATTGAAAATGGTGTAGCAACACCAGCAGATGGAGTAGCACTCACAGAAGCACAACAAAAGGAATTAGAAGGGCTGAAGTTCAAAGATTTGAAAGCAAAAAATTACTTGTTTCAGGCTATTGATCGTTCTATCCTAGAAACTATTCTCAGCAAAGAAACTTACAAGGATATTTGGGACTCCATGAAGAAAAAATATCAAGGCTCTCCCAGAGTGAAGCGTGCACAGCTTCAAGCCTTGAGGAGGGACTTCGAGGTTCTTCAGATGAAGGATGGAGAGTCGGTTACTGACTTTTGTGCAAGAACCATGGGAATTGCTAATAATATGCGATTTCATGGTGAGAAGATGGATGACACTGCCATTGTTGAGAAGATTTTGCGGTCTTTGACCCCAAAGTTTGATTATGTCGTTTACTCAATTGAAGAATCCAAGGACATTGATGCACTCACCCTTGATGAACTCCAGAGTTCCTTGCTGATCCATGAACAAAAGATGAACAGAACTTCGAGTACAACGGAGCAAGCTTTAAAGGCTTCTACTCATCCTTCGAGAGGAAGAGGTAGAGGTCGAGGAAGGGGACGAGGTAGACGAGACAGTTGGAAAAGAGATGGTGGCAGGCATGCCAAAGCCGATGAGAAAGGCAAGGAACGGGATCAACAATTCGACAAGTCAAAGGTAGAGTGTTTTAGATGTCATAAGTTTGGTCATTATCGTTCTGAATGTCGTACTAATCTGTCTAATGCCAAGGAAAAGGGAGAAGAGTCGAATTTTGCAGAGAAGGAAGAAGTGGAAACCTTGTTAATGGCAGTTCATGACAAGCAGGAGCCGCACAACTCATGTTTATGGTATGTGGATACAGGCTGCAGCAACCACATGTGCGGTAATAAGTCTTCTTTCTCTTATCTAAATGAAGACTTTCATACTACTGTGTCTTTTGGAGATAAATCTACCGTAGATGTAGTGGGAAATGGTGATATCAATATAAGAACCAAGAATGGTTTTGTTGAAACAATTTCTAATGTTTTGTATGTGCCTGCCTTGAAAAGTAACTTGTTGAGTGCTGGTCAATTGCAAGAAAAGGGATATGTGATTACGATTTCAAAAGGTTCTTGTGAAATATATGACCCATCAAGAGGAGCTATTGCAGTAGTTCCAATGAGTTCAAACAGGTTGTTTCCATTGATGATTGATTGTGTTCAAACCTGCTTGATGGCTAAAGTGAAGGACTCCTCATGGCTTTGGCATTTCCGTTATGGTCATCTTAGTTTTGGGGGATTGAAGACTCTTAAGCAGAAAGAGATGGTCAGCGGTCTTCCTCAGATTGCCATTCCATCACAGGTGTATGAAGATTGTGTTGTTGACAAACAACACCGTGAACAATTTCCCAAAGAAAAGTCTTGGAGAGCAAAATGTGTGCTGGAGTTGTTCCATTCAGATATCTGCGGACCAATTAAAACCATCATCTAATGGGGGGTAAAAATTATTTTCTTACTTTCATTGATGATTATTCCCGGAAAACGTGGGTTTACTTCTTGCAGGAGAAATCAGAAGCTTTTAGTGCATTTACTAGTTTCAAGGCACTTGTTGAGAATGAAACCGGGAAAACTATTCAAGCTCTCCGAACTGATCGTGGTGGAGGATATTGCTCTAAGGAGTTTGAGGTATTTTATGATCATCATGGCATTCTGAAAGAGCTTACAGCTGCATATTCCCCTCAACAAAATGGCTTTCGGAGAGGAAAAACAAAACCATACTTAATATGGTGAGAAGCATGCTTGCTGGTGGAAGAGTGCCAAAACGTTTTTGGCCAGAAGCAGTAAATTGGAGCATCCATGTCTTGAATAGAAGCCCAACTTTTACTGTTCAAAACATGACACCTGAGGAAGCTTGGAGTGGGAGGAGACCAGCAGTTGATCATTTTAGAATTTTCGGTTGCATTGCATATGCACATGTTCCAGATGCAAAGAGAAAGAAGCTTGATGACAAGGGCGAAAAATGTGTCTTTCTCGGTGTAAGTGAAGCATCTAAGGCTTATAAATTGTTTAACCCTTTAACAAAGAAAATTGTGGTTAGCAGGGATGTAATTTTTGATGAGGAGTGCACTTGAAATTGGGATGACCAGCAGCCCACTCAAATTTTTATTGATGATGAAATTGAAGAAGAAAGGCAGCAGCCTTTGGAGCAACAAGTTCAAGCAGCTCCAATGCTTGAAAATTCACCAAATGATGCACCAACAGAAGCTGAACTGCGTCCTAGCCGTATTCGGAGCAGACCAGCTTGGATGAAAGGTGGAGATTTTGAGATAATCGGAATTGGCCAGATTGAAGATCCAGTCACCCACTTTGCCTTATTTGCAGATTGTGACCCAACAACTTTTGAAAGTGCTGTAAAAGAGACAAAATGGCGGAAGGCAATGGATGATGAAATTGCAGCCATAGAACGAAATAATACATGGGAGTTGACTGAACTTCCAGAAGGGCACAAGACAATTGGTGTCAAATGGGTATACAAGACAAAGTTGAAGGGAAATGGAGAAGTTGACAAGTACAAGGCGCGCTTGGTAGCCAAGGGCTATAAGCAAGAGTATGGGGTGGATTATAGACAAGTTTTTGCTCCTGTTGCAAGACATGACACAATCAGATTTGTGATTCCACTTGCAGCCCAACACTCTTGGCCTATTTTCCAACTAGATGTGAAGTCGGCATTTTTACATGGTGAGCTCCAAGAACATGTATTTATTGAACAACCTGCTGGTTATGTTAAACATGGAAGTGAAAATAAGGTCTATAAACTGAAAAAGCCTTATACGGGCTGAAACAAGCCCCACGTGCTTGATATAGTCGAATTGAAGCTTATTTCTTGAAAGTTGGTTTCACCAAGTGTCCTTATGAACCTACTCTTTTCATTAAAATTGGTGTTGATGGGAAAAAGCTTATTGTGAGTTTATATGTTGATGATCTTATTTTTACTGGAATTTGTAGTGCCATATTTAATGATTTCAAGAAGTCTATGATGGTTGAGTTTGAAATGTCAGACCTTGGTATGATGCATTATTTTCTAGGCATAGAAGTAGTGCAATCAACTTATGGAATTTTTATTTCTCAAAAGAAATATGTCCAAGATATTTTGAGCAGATTTGATATGAAGGATTGTAATCCAGCAAGCACTCCTATTGAGTTTGGTTTAAAGCTGAGCAGAGAGGGAAATAAAGTGGACAGCACTCTTTATAAGCAGATTGTTGGTAGCTTAATGTATTTGACTGGTACAAGACCTGACATAATGTATTCTGTGAGTTTGATCAGCAGGTATATGGAGAATCCTACAGAGCTGCACTTGTTGGCTACTAAGAGAATTCTTCATTATTTGCAAGGAACTAAAGAGTTTGGACTATTTTACAGAAAAGGGGAAATTTCAGATTTATTTGGGTTCACTGACAGTGATTTTGCAGGGGATCCAGATGATAGGAAAAGCCATTCAGGTTATGTTTTTATAATGGGAAGTGGGGCTGTTTCATGGTCATCAAAGAAGCAACCAATTGTTACTTTGTCAACAACAAAAGCGAAATTTGTTGCTGCAACAGCTTGTGCTTGTCAAGCTATTTGGTTGAGGAAGATTTTGGAGGAGCTGAATTTCAAGAGGATGGGAGCTACAACAATTTTTTGTGACAACAACTCAGCTATTAAACTTTCAAAGAATCCGGTGTTACATGGGAGAAGCAAGCAGATTGATGTGAAATACTATTTTGTAAAGACCTCAACAATGATGGGGTAATTGATCTCAAGTATTGCAAGAGTGAAGATCAGTTGGCTGATATATTTACCAAACCTCTCAAATTGTGTTCCTTCCAAAATTTGAGGAGGTTGATGGGAGTTTGCACTTTGGAGAATCGTGTTTGAAGATTGGCACCAGTAAACTGAAATCTGAAGGTTTCAGTTTAAGGGAGAGAATGTTAATAAAATTTGTTATTGTCTGTTTGGGAACGTTGATTTGAGTAAAAAAATTTGAATTTGAATTTGCAAATATAAATTTCTTGTTTGGAAACCAATAAGATAAGTTGGATTTGGATTTGAACCAAATCCAGCTCAGATTTGGAAGGCTTCAGGTTAAGCATTTCAAATTCTTTTTGAAACTAGGAATTTTACAAATCTTGAGCTCTTCAAAGCACGCTAAACGCTCCACGTCTTAAGGATGGCATCAATTTTTCTTTTCTTTCTTTCTTCTTCTTTCTTTCTTTTTTTTTTCCAAAAGTGAACGAATTAATTCTATTTTTATATATTTTATACTAACTCCCTGTCTATATTATACATTTTCTATATCTAACTCTATATTATTATATGATTACATTATTGTATATTTATTTTTAATATTTAAATTTTATTCTATAATTTTCGAGTTTTGTACAGAGTTTCTTTTTTCTTTATAAGTATTTATTACTCATTTTACTTATTACTAAAAATTACTAAATTTGAATTGTTAGAATTTCAAATTATTGGTATCCAAACAAAGAATTTCAAACTTATAAATTTGGAAATCATACATTTCAAATGACAAATTTTAAATTCCAAATCTAATTCCAAATCATAGTTCCCAAACACTACCTTAGTTTCTTGTTAATGTTATCCTTGTTTCTAGGAGTGTAGTTGCTACAATTCATGGATTTAGTGGCTGCAGAACGTGACTTTAGTTGGTTTTCAATTTTACCTTATCAAGTAGTTTCCTAAGTTGTTAAGAGTCCTATTGAAAGTCTTATTGAGTTAGTGCCTTCTTTATTGCTGGTCTGTTTTTGTATTTGCCTATATAACAGGCTCTTCAGTTTATGAACAATATCAGATCGTATTTTCTCCTCTACTTTCTATCTTGCTATCTTGTCTTTCAATTAGTAAACAGTGAGGAGCCAGGAATTTTAAGTATGCATACCCTCCCCTTGCCGTCCTAGACTCCTAGTTTCAGTCGACTTTAATTTCCTCTCAACTTGAAAAATCAGGTAACGCCGACTCCTCTTCCTTGAACTTGATTATCAGGATTTTATAAATTAGCTGGTTTTGTTCTTGACTCTCATAAATGTGTATCTAGATTTTTAAAAAGTGCTCGTCTTTGCTTGAAAACGTACGTGATTAGTGTGTTATTTTCTGATTTTATGAAGATAAGCAACTTTTTTTTCTTACAGATAAATGCACTTTCCCTTGGCTAAACAATGTGGGAAATAATATGTTATTTTGTGTTGAGACCATTTTTTTTGACTTACTTAATTTTAGTGTACATTATTCATAACTACCTGTAATTGAATGCTGAAAATGTATCGTTGTCAATTTGTTGTTGTTCAGTATTTACGAGGTTTGTTATCTCACATAAATGCCTTGCTCTATTTTTAGAGTCCTCTGTTGGCGAAAGCGTGGTGGAAAACTTAACTTTTATTAATTAAACTCTTAAATACAAAACACACTCTCTTATTTTTGACCCAACACACTTGCACTACACAACTTTTACAATTGCTCTCACTACAACACTCACACACTCACTTTGCTCTTCACGGCTTGACACCTCACTCAAATCTTTCTCTCTATTGTTTTTAACTAATTGACACACCTATAGCATCTATATATACTAGTTGTAAACCGACTTGAAACTTTCCAGTATGTCGGTTTACAATTACTAGAATTATCTTTATAGATATCTTGACTTTCCTAACCGGCTTACTTGCCCTTTTAATTTACTAGATCTTTCTACATATGACGGTTAAAGCAAACCTGATAAGATCAATTCTAAATGCTAGAAAGTTCTAGACAACTCTAGTAAATTGTAGAGAGCTCCAATCACCAAGAGTAGTCGGTGTAAACATTAACACTCCCCCTCAACGACTACTCTCTTTTATTGCTGGCTTTGTATTCATCATGTGTCGTCCTTTAAATACTTTATCTGTTTGCTTAGATGCCTCCTCTCCCAAGCTTGTTTCTTCAACTAAGGCAACATTAGCATATTTTGGATTTGGTTTCCGCTGCCTCAACGATCTTCGCGAAACTGGTTGAACAACTTGTTCTTCAATTTCTCCTGACCTATCTCCATCATGAGCCTTTATTGGAGACTGCTCACCTGCAGGTTCTTCAATTTCCTCTTCTCTTGGTAAAATCTCGGGTTGTTCGTCCATCTTTTCTTGTAACTTCTCTTCAATTTCATTTGAGTCAGGCAGCAACACGACTTGTGGCGACCACCACGAAGTTGCCTCATCGAACACAACATTCCTTGATATGTAGCATCGGCCCGTTGTTGGATCGCAGCATCTCCAACCCTTTCTTTGATTATCATAACCCACAAATATGCAGCGAACTGCGTTCTTGTCGAATTTGCTACGTAAGTGGTCAGGCACAAATACGTAGCAAACACAGCCAAATACTCTGAAATGACTTACTGTGGGTTTCATGTTCCACAATTTTTTGAACGGCGATATAAAGCCAAGCCTTGCTTGCGGAAGCCGATTAATCACGTGGGCTACAGTCTTCATGCACTCTGCCCAAAATCGTGGTGGCACATTTTTCGCATGCAACATGCTCCTGCATATCTCCGCCAGGTGCCTATTCTTCCTCTCGGCAACTCCATTTTGTTGCGGTGTTCTCGGACATGACAATTGCCGACGAATTCCACACTCTCGCAAATAATCTGAAAATTCTTTAGATGTGTACTCTCCCCCATTATCTGTACGCAGACATTGTATCTTCCGGCCAAGTTCTTTCTCCACTTTCTCTTTAAATTCCTTAAACTTAGCAAACGCCTCTGATTTTTCTTTCATAAAATCTACCCATACATACCTTGAGTAGTCATCAATAAATGTGATCATATAGCGGTTTCCGCTAACAAAGGGTTGCTTCACTTTGCCAAAGACATCGGAGTGAACAAGTTGGAGAGGCCGCTTGGCTCTGAACTTCGATTCCACGTACGGCAATTGATGAGCTTTTCCGTACTGGCAACCGGCACAGACAGTGTCTTCCTTCACATCTAACTGTGGAAGACCTTTAAGCGTCGACTTTTTCATCATCTCCTTCAGCTTGCGATAACTAACATGTCCAAGCCGTGCGTGCCACAAATCAGCAGTTTCATTCTTCCTTGTCTTGTCCACGTACGCTGTCTGAGCGGACATAACATATATGGACTCCATCCGCTTTCCTTCCATTATTGGTGGACTGGTCGGCTTTATGCTTGGATATACTTTAACGTCCTTTGGGCCAAAGACTACATAATTTCCATAATCAGTTAGTTGTGCAACTGATAACAAATTTTTCTTCATACCTGAAACGTGAAACACGTTGTCAAGTTGAACTTGATGTTGGCCCGACTTTGGAGCAATTTTTGTCCGACCGATATGAGTGTTTGGCAACCTGGAGTTGTTTGCTGTCACAACCACACGTTTTCCCGCATATGTGGAAGCATTGCTTAATTTCTCTTTATCACCAGTCATGTGATTTGAACAACCCGAATCAACTATCCAATCGTCATTGTAGTTGATTTTGCTCACCGTTGACAGTGCTGGCTTTTCCTCTGGCACAACGGTGCATGCTACAGCAATCTCTTCACGATCATCGTCTCCTCTTGAAGTGGTAGCAACATTTCCTTGTGCTCTCTTGTAGCGGCAGTCCCGAGCAAAGTGGCCAACCTTGCCGCAGTTGTAGCATTGATTATTTTGACGACGATTTCTCTTTTCTTCATTGTCGTCTTTGTTTCGAGCACGTTGAGCTCCCCCTCGGATTGGACCTCTCCCACGGTCGTCATTCCGCCATCCTTGTCTGCTTCTCGAACTTTTACTTTCATTAGCCACTCTCTTTTTGGCAAAGAGAGTCTTCTCATCATCTTCAATGGAGACTTTGGACATTTGCTTAGCCAAAGTCTCTTGATCAACAAGGATATTTTCCAACTCGGTAAGAGTTGGTTCCTTGGCCCAACCGCGTGTCGCTGTAACAATCCCATGGTATTCTGGTCTCAAACCATGGATGATGATCCTTTTCATCCTTGTCTCGGAGATTGCATTATCTGGATCTAGTTTTGAAATTTCATCACAAAGAGATTTAACTTTTGAAAAATACTCACTCACCAGCATATTTTGCTGTGTAGTGGATAGGAGCTCATTCTCTAACTGTTGTAGCTTGGCATCGTTCTTTCTCGCAAACAAAGTTTCAAGTGTGTCCCATGCTTCCTTTGGCGTCTTCGCATCCCTGATTCGATGAAGTAAGCCATCCTCGATGGTCACTGACAATACGTACATGGCCTTGCCCGCTTTAATCTTCCATTGTCTCAAGGCCTCCGCTTCCGTTGGTGGTGTTATGCTGTGACCACCAACCACTTCCCACAGATCTTGTCCAAGTAAGTAAAATTGCATACGCAAGCTCCATGTATTGTAGTTTCCACCATTTAGCTTCTCGATGGTATTCACGTTACTGGAAATGTCTGCCATTATGAGCTGATAGTGCCCGGCACTTCACTCGAACTTGGTCCCTGACCAATGTATCTTCACAGTCCCAGACTGTAAATCGGCAGAATCTCCGTGTCTTCTCAAACAACGGTCCCTGACCGCCTAGCTCTGATACCAAATTGTTGGCGAAAGCGTGGTGGAAAACTTAACTTTTATTAATTAAACTCTTAAATACAAAACACACTCTCTTATTTTTGACCCAACACACTTGCACTACACAACTTTTACAATTGCTTTCACTACAACACTCACACACTCACTTTGCTCTTCACGGCTTGACACCTCACTCAAATCTTTCTCTCTATTGTTTTAACTAATTGACACACCTATAGCATCTATATATACTAGTTCTAAACCGACTTGAAACTTTCCAGTATGTCGGTTTACAATTACTAGAATTATCTTTATAGATATCTTGACTTTCCTAACCGGCTTACTTGCCCTTTTAATTTACTAGATCTTTCTACATATGACGGTTAAAGCAAACTTGATAAGATCAATTCTAAATGCTAGAAAGTTCTAGACAACTCTAGTAAATTGTAGAGAGCTCCAATCACCAAGAGTAGTCGGTGTAAATATTAACATCCTCATCTTCCAATCTTGTGATTTGTTTTTTGAAGGGAGGAAAAAAAAGTTGTCATTGTTGTTTGTGAATTTGAGGTATCAATGAGTCATATGAGTTATTCCTGGCATATCATTCTAATTATCTGACTGTATTCTGGCCATGTTTTGGTAGTGTGCCCACTAATGATGTATACAGGGAGGTGGCGGGGTGGCGACCGCCCCCAAACTTTATGAGTTTTCCCTATACCGGTTCATATATCCAGTATATAAGTAAAATTAATTATTAATTTGCCCCCAAAATTCAAAATAAAAGTTTATGTAGGAGTTTTTATTGATTATTTTATATATTAACAGGGATTTGAAAAAAAAAAGTTCCCACCAATAACAAATTTATATTTTATTACATATATCTATTTCTAATTACTTAAAAAAACTCCTGGAAGTCGAAACTTTAACAAAATCCAATTTTTATCTTGATTTCTTCATCTAGAGGTACTTTCTTAATAATCTAACTCCTTTGTACAATTGTATTACAATTTTCTTTATAAATTGTAATGATTTTGATATTTTAATTCAAAATCAGGGTTCTAAATTTGTATTTCAGTAAAAATTGAAAGTAATCATGAATCGTGATAGTCTCATTTCTTCTCCTTTAATCATTCTTTATTAATTATTTAATCAAACCCTTAAATTCTTTGTGTTAATCTACAACAACTTTAGAAAGAGCTTTTTCAGCTATGAGTATCATCAAAACTAAACTTAGAAACAAGATGGAGGATTAATTTTTAGCGGATGCTTTAGTGGTTTATATTGAAAAAGAAATTTCTTAGAAATTTTGTGTAGAGCAGATTATTGATAACTTTTATATGCTGAACTCAACTTAATTAAATAAGTGAGGACGATGTCATTTTTCTTTAACTTGTTATAGTGTTTTATTAGGTTTTTTTTTTTTATATTGTTGCTTAGCGTTAAAAAAAATTTGATCTTCGCCCCCCAAATTGTAATTCCTGACTCCGTCCCTGGATGTATATTCATGAAGATGCATGTTGATCCTGAAGTCTCCCCCTCTCTCATCTAGAAACCATTTTTATAAGTGCTTATGGACCTGTACCACCTGGCCGGTTATGTTGTCTGCCAACTAAGTTTTCCTTTAATATGTCACATAACAAGGTTATCAAATTTTGGCTATAATTCTTTTTCTTCTTCAGGTTGATAGAAGTGGAAAGATAACTATGCTATGCTGAGGTTCCGAAATCTTGAATCCTATGCAAGCAATAAAACTAAGGAATATGATGATATAGCAATCAAGTATATCTATCATACGTACGTGCTCTTCGATCCTCCTTGTTGCTGCCTTTTTTGTTTATTCCCTTATCTATCCTGCGTCTGTATCAAAGGTGGGATCGATCCTCCTTGTTGCTGCCTTTTTTGTTTATTCCCTTATCTATCCTGCGTCTGTATCAAAGGTGGGTATATCCCGTGGACAAGAAACGTGTAAATGAATTTGGTTTCGGTGGCCAGGATGATCAGACTTGATTCTACAGTTTTTTGTTTAGCTTTAGCGACACTTTTTTCTTCTTTTCCCTTGTCTAAGTCTTTGATGAAATTTATATAAAGTGTAAAATTCAATTAGTTTGACCTTTTTTTTTTGGAATTCAATGTTGGAAAATATTTGCAGAAAGGTATATGGTTATATAGCTACAGCCAATATAGCCCATATCTCTTTACAATTCAATAGAAAGAGCTGCATAAAAGCCTTCGGGTCAGTTTGCCCAAAAAAAAAAAGCCTTCGGGTCAGTTTGACAAGAAAATCATTTCACATTTTGCCTATCATATTTGATTCCAAGTCCACAAAATTTTACGAGGACATTCATATACCAAAAATGGAACATCTAAGCTAGCTAGTATTTTTCATCTTGCACTGTGCTAGTCTTCAATCAATCTCCATCGACGTGTGCATCTTTTGGGCCAAATATCTTTCCAAAGTCGATGGTTCCAAAGCCGATGGGAGTGGAGGTGACTTTTGAGCTCTCTCCTTTCAAGAATGCGACTTTTGAGCTCTTGCCTGCGATTTCTGAGCTCTTGCCTATCAGGTTTGTTTGTACTTTCTTCCTGACCTCCTCCAATTCATTATCCAAATTTCTCTCCAACTTCACTAAGTCAGCCCAATAATCCTGCCTCTTTTTTGTAATCTCCTTTTCATGAAGCGTAGTTAGCTTATCCTTCTCATCTTCAAAAAATTTCATTTGTTCATCTTGAAATTCTTTGGATATCGCAAGGTCATCCACCCTACACAAAGATACAGATGAATAATCTCACTTATACAAGGAAAGGAGATTTGCAAGCACTACAGCTTATGAGAAGAAATACAAAAGCAAATTCAGAAGAGTTGCACAATGATATCAATATGTGTCTGCGCCTGTACCTAGATAGCATAAGCTTCTGTAATTTCTGGTTCTCCTCATCCCTTGCATCATGAATTTTTTTGATTCGTTCATTGAATTCTTTTTCTTCTTCATCCATCTGGGAAGCAATACAAGAAACAATTAACATGCAGAAAACTAAGAAAAATGTTCATGTCAAGTACATGGAAAAAATCCCAGGTAAGACCACATGCATGCTCTTCATCCAACTACTTGAACATCAACCAACCTGCAACAGACAGTCACTTGAGGAAGGATTTATTATTTATATATGGACATTGGTACTGGGTGATACCAAAGTAGCATATCATAAAATTCTTGTTATCAAACATCTATAAACAAGATGCCCAAGCAGGAAGCCAAGTAGCCAACTTAGCTAAAATTGGAACAAAACATGCATAAACAATGCCACATGCAAACTGATGGAACCAGGGCAGCATTTGTATAGCAACAGAAAGAGCACGTCATATCCATTGCCTTCTAATATTCAGATATTTAACATCTCAACAAAAAATAAATAAATAAATAAATCTATTCCAGAAGAGGAAGACAACATGCAATATCAATTATAATAACTACAATAAACACATACACACACACAAACACAAGATCCTAAGATAGATGAAAATATCCTTAATTAAAAACCAAGCATGATAAAGCATCAACAACAAGCATAGATAATGGATTCTTATCAGAAGATATGCAAACAAGTTACTAATATGTATTATAGCTTCAAACTTCAAAGTATCTAAGACTTCAGAACCAAATGCCTAATTAACAACAGATATGTGAAGAATGCCACAGGCTTATATGATATCCAACCCAGACAAGAAAATTGTTAATAATTGGAATAATTACCTGTTCTTTGTTCCCTGCACGCTGCATTAAGGTTCCCTGCCTTGAAATCCTGTTCTCCTCCATTGCCTTCGGGATCTTCTTACTCATAATACCAAAAGATTCTTGAACTGGATGTTTTACCCTTTGCTCTTCAGCAACCTTGTTCTCACTCATTTGGCTGATTTCTTTACCAACCGTATTTTGATAGGGTTCCATATCAAATTTAAGTTTACGTTGTCCTAATAATCAAAAGATCAGTTGTACACCAAATCAATTAACTGCGTATGGATCTGTAGAACTACTTATCTGTATAGAAAATAATATTAATTATCAGGAACTTAAAGCTATCATGCACTATTGACTTTTTCCAGAGAGACAGAGAGGAAACCTTTAACAATGAAATTGTCCAAATCTTCCTTCACAGCCATGTAACCATAAATTTGTGGTTTCACCTGTGGTTCAATCTTATCACGAGTTTCCAATCTTTTCTGCCTCTTCTTTGATCAGCAAAACGCTTATGCAGAAACTCAGCCTTTTTATAACCGGTTTCTGTCTTGTCAAAAATCAGAACACTGCTCCCAAGAGGATGCCCATCACTATGAATTGAATGCCGAACCCTGACAGCACCATACGACCTGAACTCCTTCTCGAACTCTTCGTAATCCACGCCAATCCACTGAAATCCAATGCAATGAACAAAAAGTCAGAGTAGAATTGAAAAACAGATAGTTATCACTGTAATTAACAACACTAAGCACTAAGGCCTAAGCAGTACCGTGATTTTATCTTTACAACGCCTGGTGTTCATTACGATGACCATAGGTGGCCAGACTATTTTATGATCTTTTCCGACTTCAGTGTTGACATTGTCTTTCTCATGTTGTGTACTAAGACTCTTGTTTTCTGTTCCCAGCATGACTCCCTGTGGTACATTTCTAACACGAGAAGCCCAGGAACTGCTCGCAGAACTCTGCGCTGGCTGGGCTCTTTGCAGCGTGCCTTCCTTAACAACAGCAGCCCAGGAAGGCCTTATATTCCCTCTGCCATGAGCATTCAGCTCTGGAAAAGAAACCCTAGAAGCAATATTTGGCGCTGGCGCTCGCCGGGCAGGGACTGGGGCTCCTTTTGATGTAGCATCACCTGAGTCTTCCTGATTCAATCCTACCCGGCATTCTTCCAGCTGTATTGTCCCCAATCCTATTCTGCATGCTTCCGTGTTGTGCAATATCAGATACAGCTGTATATTTACGCACAGGGCTATCCTGCTCGCCTCCCTTAAATGATTATGAGAGAAAGTGTCAGTGTCAAACTCCAATCTTATGAGTCAAAACATCTTAATCATATTAACCATACATTAATTAATTAAAAACGTGTTTTTCCCCCAAAAAAATTAATTAAAAACGTGACAATATATCCAATCCATAATATTTCCATTAATGTAGCCATATATACATGGCTAAGCCTATATATATAGATTCACAAAAAAAGTCATCTTTTTGACCACCATCTTTATTTTCGGAACTCATCCTCCAATGCAATCCTCTGGTTGTTGTTAGAAGTAGCAGATTAGAAAGGAAGCAAGAATATCTAAAGCATTTAACTATGAAATAGGACAAAAGAAAGAAAGAAAGGAAAACCCCTAAACCCTAGACGCCATTTGACTTTCTTGATTTATTTTTCTTTTGACCTAAAGCCTCCCATAGAGAATTCTTCACAATTTCATTTTTATTTCTTCGTCAATTTCTACCTCGGTTTCTCAGCAAACAAACAGAACGTCAACCAAAAAAATACAACAAAAACAATGTTAAAACAAGTACGACATACTCAAATGCATCCAGAATCACTCATCACAAAAGAAATCAAGCTAAGCCGAGGAAGAATAGGCAAAAGCCCCAAAAAATATAATAATCATCTTAAAGTAAATAGAACAGGAAAAAGAAACTAAATACACTTAAAATACACACATTTCAACACGGAGGAGGGAGGAGAAATCACCAGAAATGGCGGTGGCGTTTGAGGGAGCACGACACGGAGAGGGTGGCGTTTGAGGGAGCACGACACGGAGAGAGTGAGTGTTGACTGAGGAGACAATGAGAGAGAATTGCGTGAAAAGAAAGCAATTAGGAAGACCGGCGTTTATATAAATGAAGTCTCGAATAATGCCAAAAAAAAATGAAGTCTCGAATTCCAAATGATTGTTAAATTTGATTTTACCCCGGTTATAAAATCCGTTCACCCACCCCACCCAGCGTGCGCTGGCACCTGGTACGAGAGTCAAATTACTTTGATCCTTTTTAATTGTACACTATATTTCTGGCCCGTGCCTCCAATGAAGGCGTTAAATCGCAATTAGTGTGAAAAAATGGACAAAGTAACCACAAAGAACATGGCATAACACAAAACCCAAGACACCAAAATAACGGAGTTATAGTATTTTTTTAAAAAAAATTTACACAATTTCTTTAAGGGTTTTGCTAAATACCGCCTCATTTTTACTTGTCACGTCCCCTTTGACAGTTTTGCCCTTTGCTTTATTTTCAAAATTTCAAATCCTCTGTAATCTTCAAAAACGCTCAAGAACATTTCTAATCTTCAAGAACGCTAAATAACGTGGAATAACCAGAATTCCGG
>AWUE01014083.1:0-30508 GCA_001974825.2 Corchorus olitorius
CCCTCCTTGCATAAGAACTGCGCCAATACCTACACCTGAAGCATCACATTCAAATTTCAAAAGTATTGTTAAAGTTAGGTAAAACAAGCAAAGGAGCATTAGTTAGTTTATCCTTCAAAGTCTCAAATGCTTCTTGTTGCTCTTTTCCCCACTTGAATGGTGCATTCTTCTTCATCACACTAGTAATAGGGGCGGCTAAGGTGCTAAAATCCTTAACAAACCTCCTATAGAACCCAGCCAAGCCATGGAAGGATCTCACTTGACCAACGTTGGTGGGTGTTGGCCAATCCTTGATGGCTTTGATCTTCTCCTCATCAACATGTATACCTTGCGCAGAAACCACAAAACCAAGAAAAACAAGCTTGTTTGTGCAAAAGGTGCACTTCTTAAGGTTAGCATACAACTTCTCAACCCTAAGTACATCTAAAACACATCTCAAGTGCTCAATATGTTCCTCTAAGTTGCGGCTATACACAAGTATATCATCAAAATAAACAACAACAAACTTTCCAATATAAGCTCTTAAAACATGATTCATTAACCTCATGAAAGTAATATGTGCATTAGTTAATCCAAAAGGCATAACTAACCATTCATACAATCCTAACTTAGTTTTAAAAGCAGTTTTCCATTCATCACCCTCTTTCATGCGAATTTGATGATATCCACTCTTAAGATCAATCTTTGAAAATAAGCAAGAACCATGCAGTTCATCAAGCATATCATCTAATCTAGGAATAGGGTGGCGATACTTAACTGTGATGTTGTTTATTGCCCTACAATCAACACACATTCTCCAAGTTCCATCCTTCTTTGGAACAAGCAAGACTGGAACTGCACATGGAGAAAGACTCTCGCGCACATAACCCTTTTCTAGCAACTCTCCAACTTGTTTCTCCAACTCTTTTGTTTCATCAGGATTTGTCCTATAAGCTGGCTTGTTTGGAATTTGCGCCCCAGGGATGAAGTCAATTTGATGTTCAATCCCTCTAATTGGTGGTAAACCACTAGGAATCTCCTCAGGAAACAAATCTGCAAACTCATCTAAAAGAGAAACAATTTTGCTTGGAAGTTCTCCAGCCAAGTTGTTAGTGCTCATAAGTGTATTTTTAAGCAAAAGTAAGAATAAAACAGAATTATCTTTCAAAGCACTCTTAATCTCACTCTTAGAAGCTAACATACACTCTTTAACAACTTTCTTAGAACTAGCTTGCACAATTGATGTATTTCCAACGCAATCACTAGAACTATCATGCTTTGCCCTTTCTTTAACCTTAAATTCATCCTCTAACTTAGCAAAATCCTCTTTCAATTTAAATTGATCTTTTAAAGCTTCTTGAGGTGATAAAAAAATTAAAGTAATAGGCCTCTTACCATGCATAAAGGTGTGCTTGTTGGACTCACCATCATGCTTCACCTTGTTGTCAAATTGACATGGTCGACCAAGTAGCACATGGCATGCTTGCATTGGCAAAACATCACACAAAACATCTTCTTTGTACCTGCCCAAAGAAAGAGAAACTAAAACTTGTTTGTTAACTTTAATCTCCTCCTTGTCGTTGATCCATCCTAAACTATAGGGTTTAGGGTGTTTGGAACTGGGTAATTGCAACTCCTTTACCAAATAAACACTAGCTATGTTTGTACAACTCCCACCATCAATGATCAAACTACTAGGCTTTCCATTCGCATACATCCTCATATGGAACAAGTTTTCTCTTTGATTTTGCACATCATCTCTCACATATGCACTCAAGGCTCTCCTAGCAACCAAATTCTTAAGTGAAGCCAACTCATCACCATCATCATCTCCCGCTTGCGCAGATTCTCCTTCATCATCTCCATCACTAAAATCCTCTTCTTCACTCACAATTTCACCATGATCATTAAGAAACATCACCTTTTTGTTAACACAGTCCTTAGCATAATGACCATAACCTTGACACTTGAAACACTTAAGGTGAGATTTAGAGTTAGAACTAGAAGAAGACGAAGATTTAGAATCGAATTTAGGTATTACTAACCCCTTTTGCGCCACCTCCTTACTTTAAGTTTTCTCATCTTTCTTGATTGGAGTTTTCCATGAGTTTGATGATGAAAATCCTCTCCTTGTTGCGCCACTCCCTTTGATTTGCCCCTCGGCCTTCAATGCATGTTGTAACAACTCCTCCACATCATAGTGTTGTTGCATCTCCACAATGTCATGAATCTCCCTATTCAATCCCGCAAGAAACCTAGCCATGGTGGCTTGTGGAGCTTCTTCAATCTCAGCCCTTGATATCAAAAACATCATCTCGGAGTAGTACTCATCTACACTCTTTGATCCTTGCCTCAAAGTTTGTAAGCTTTGGTATAGAGAATTGATGTAAAAGCTTGGAACAAACCTCTTTCTCATGCAACTCTTCAATTCGGCGCATGTGTCAATTGGCCTCTCCAAATTCCTTCTCTTTGACTGCACCAATTGATTATACCAATTCAAAGCATTCTCAACAAATTCAAGGATAGCAATTTGTACCTTCTTAGCCTCAGCAAAAGGATGAAAATCAAAGTACATGTCCAATTTAGACTCCCAATCCAAGTAATCCGCAGGTGTCCCTCTCCCATTGAACTTTGGTATTTTGTACTTGATGTTGTCCTTAGGCTCATCTCTTTGTTCTCCTCTCCTAGGCTGCAATTTTTCATTGTAAGCTTGGCCTCCAAGTTCTTGTTGCCTCAATCTCTCCATAGGATCAACTCTCCTAGCAATTTGCCTTTGTTGAGCTTGTTGTTGTTGTTGAACCCTTTGCTCATTGTTTGGTGCGGCGATGTTCTCTCTTTGTTGAGGTGGTGGTTCTTGTTGATTTCAAACCTCCAAGGCATCTAATCTTGTTGTGATAGTACCTAATTGTTGCAAGATAGCTTGCAACGAGGTAGCCACATCATTGGCTTGATTTTGATCTCCCATTATACCTACACACAAAGAAAAGTTAGTAATAAAAATTCCTGACTAGTGTGTGTGTGATTTACCTTTGTTGTGCTCTCGTGTTTGCACTCAACCTATGGATTGGCGATCCACTACTCTCTTAATGATCTCACAAGATAATGCCTTTTCTACTTCAATAGGCCTAATAAGAGCAAATTGTTAGAGCCTCCTTTCTTTTCGTGACCTACTTGAGGAACAAACAATTAACTTGAATGAATCAAAAACAAAAAGTGATCTATACAATCCAAACAGCCTTTTGTCTCCCAAACTTGCTGCACAAAACACAATAAGCAACACAAATCAATCAATTTAATCAATTATAAACCCTAGTACCACTTAGATCCAATTTGTAACTTGTCTCCAATAGGTTTAAACCTGAAATTCTTCAAATTAGATCTCAATTCACAGCAAAAGCAACCCAAGAATCTCAAACAAACAATCAATTAGGGTTAGATGCAAACAATTGACTCAATTGCTCAAAACAAACCCTAATCCCCAAATTCCCAAATCAAGGACCTTAGTTCCTGGAAAAAATCGATTTCGACACAGATTTTTTTGATATTTTTCAATATTTTTTCCAGAAAGATCACACTAAAAGAAGTCTAGATCTCAAATTTCAAAGCTTTCCGAGCTCAAACGAAGCCAGAATAAATTTCACAAGTTTCTAGTCGAAAATATTTTTTATTTTTTTGATATTTTTCGATTAAACTACAAGGTATGAGGACTCCAAATCTGAATTTTCAAGTCGATTGGAGTTAATATGAAACCACAATAAATTTTTGAATTTTCGGAATTTTTAGATCTTGAAAATTGAAAGTTGCGATAAGAACTTTGATGAATGAGATGGATGAAAAACTTGATGATAGATGGATAGAAGGATAGATTTACCGATTGAAGATGACAACCTATGCTCTGATTACCAATTGATACGAATCTAGTTGTTTTAAGATTCAAATCCACCCTTGTGAACCGCCAAGAATCAACTTGAACAACTTTCAACTTCTAGATGTGTATGTCGACAATCCACCCAAGCAATATTCTTCTTTCATCGGCCTTAGACCTCCAATTAGACCTGCAATTGAACACCTAAGATCACAAGATTCACAAGCAATCAAGTATCACAACTTAATTGTTTGCTAGGACTCTACAAGATTGAAGAACCCTAAGTTTTGCTCAAACTAAAACAAAGAAGCTAAGATAATCAATTTGGGTAAAACCTCAATTTTATTAATCAACTCAACTTATGTTTACAAGTTGGGTTGGTGCCTTTATATAGGCAAGAAGGGGGAGGCTCTGATCTAAATCCTAAGCCTTAAGGGTAAAGGAAAAGGCTAGGAAGGAGTTAGGAAAGATCCTACTCCTTATTCTACTAGGAAAAGGAAAATAACAAGTCCTATTAAAACAAGGATTGGACTTAGTCAAACAAGGTCCAACCCAATGTCATCTAAACTAAATAAATAGCTAATTAAAATAGAATAAAGCCCACAATGGCCAAATTACAACTTCAATGGCCTAATACTCATCGATTTCAAGTAGAGTACATAACTTGGAATCGATGGAAATATTCCTTTGGTGATGATCTCCAATGGGCTTCAAATGATCTCCAATGGCCTTGAACTCGTCAAGATGAACTCTAATGAGGCCCAATAATGCTTCCTTGAACCTTTTAGCTCTTGCTCTTGTCATTGGGTCTAATGGCATCTTCAATGGATCAAATGGCATCTTAGGCAATTCCAATGAGCTTGGAACCTTCTCCAATGAGCTTGGAACTTGCTCCAATGATCTCCTAGCATCTTCAAGACCATGATGAGTCCTTGGCGCATCAGAAGTCTAGAGAAAATTCTGGAATTTGAGGGAAAATATTTTTTACCCGCTTTTAATTTTACTGAATGGGTAAAAACGTCATTTGCTTCTTTTTATTTTCTATTTTTTTATTTTAATTACTTATGTTATTTCCACGTGGGTAAATAAATTCCACGTGGCTCCGTTAAAAGGACTTAACGGCGCGGGTTTCCAACTCGCCGAGAACCATTAGAAAAAACCCCGAATTAAGCAGCCCCAAAAACGTTTGACCCCATTTTGTTACAACTGAAACGTTTGACCCCACATCGAGCATCGCGATAAACGTTTGGCCTCAAATTGGGACAGCTCGACAAACATTAATTATAACAGAATTAAAAGGAGTTGGCTATGATCAAAATTAGATCATGTGATTGAAGGACTATATTTTTTTTTTTTTTGCCAGGAAGGACCGTATTTGAATTAACAGAATTATTATTATTATTGCTTTGTTCTGTGACCCACGGACTCGAGTCTATAGGATCATCACTCTTACAAAGGTCCCATCTTCAAAAAGTCGTTGCTACACCAAGAACTATATTGCTGTTAAAGATGAAAAAAAAAACAAAAACAAAAAAAAACAAAAAACAAAACAAAACAAAACAAACAAACAAACAAACAGTGCGTGCGAAAGGTAGGAACAGCCTTATTTTCCCACCTCCAATCATTCCATCTCCCGCCACAACAACGGCAAGTTGTCTTCTGCTCAGAAGTTGCTTTTTACTTCACATAAGCATCTGGAGGAGCTTCTTCAGGAATCTAGATAATAAGAAAAGTATATTTAGATAAGAATGCCGGAAAAATCATATACAAACATACCTCTAACATTATCAAGAGTTGAAAAAATCACATAAAATGGCAGGAACCACGACTGTTCAAATGGCAGGAACCATTCTAGGTGTATGCTTACAAATAATGACAAGATAATTAATCTATACCATCATGCATTTTGTCATAAAAAAAGTTGCATATTTCGCGTAATCCTTCAAAATTTTATTTGCTTCGGTATCCAAACTGTTTTCTACTTTTTCTTGCTTCTAGATGCAAATACTCCGCATATAGCAAAAGAGCCAACAGCTTTTACAAGGTGCATGCAGTCACTGAGTTTGTAATGTCAAGAGCAGCATAAATTAACAAGCATAGTGTTTCTTTTCTTTTTTTTCCAGATTAACAAGCATCATTAATTTATGCAGCTGCTTCAATAAACAAAAGCAAATGATGATGCCTTCATCTGAGAGTGAAATGAAACAGCCAACCTAAGACAAGGACTGCCAAATTTGAAACTCATAGATAAAGATATCCATACAATTTTAAAGATAGAACTTAGAATTTAGTTTTTAACTCCTATATAGAAAATAGCATTATTGAAGTCCTTTACCTCGCCTGGCATCCATTTTTCTTTTAACCAAATACTGGAATCCCCAGAAGCAATATTCCTTGGCAAGTTCCTGTCAGATTCAGAAATCAAAATAAAGAATATGATAAGTATATCAAGTATTTATCAATTAATATCCATAAATTCTTTCAAGCAATCATGAAAGAATCTCTTAATTAGGCAAGACAAATTTTCCCAATAGCTTACAAATGTCTAGTATCTTCTCCAATTACATACCCTAACAAAACATCTGTAGCTGCTTGTCCTTCTGTTCTAGAAGTTGAATTTGAGACATTGAATAGAGTAGGAGGCTGGGTACTAGCTGAACTGAGGTTTAGTGTTGGTACTGCTGGAGCAGAAAATTGGTTAATTGAAGTACTAGTGGCACTACTGTTGCCGAAGCTAGCCATGTTATTGGTGAAGGCTGCTACTGAAAGTGACTGGTTAGCTTGTTGGTTACCAAATGAAACTGTCATGTAAAGAGTGAGATTAGAAACATATATAGCACATTCTCTTAGAAAGCATGAATATAAAAACCTTGAAGCTTACAGGAATTGGGCATTGGAACACTGTTTGTCGCAAATACGCTTGAGGCTTGAGCAGAACTTGAGAACGAAAATGGTTGCCAGGAGGCATTATTTGACTGCACAGAGGGCCTGAGAAGAATATATATATAAAAACTAAGGAATATTTGCAAGGTCTATAAAATACCGAGGGCTAACTTAGAGGAAGTTTTGAAATAACTTTCATAAATACAAACTAAGGAATGATATGATACCAAATGAATCTTTAATATTAAAAGTTGTTTACCTCACTGCCAATCCTGTATTAAGTGAAGCTCCCAGCTGACTAAAACTGGAGACCGAAGGAGGGACAGAAGGTGCACAATTTTGAGCTATTGGATTGAATGCAGAGGCAGTCACACCAGGAAATGGGATTTGTTGGGCCACAGTAGAGCCTGCAGGCCCTCTATAGGGATTACGAAGAAGATTTTCAAACTCAGCTAACTTTGAATTGAGTAAATTTCTCTCTCTTTCGACCTGTGTGAATTTGTGCAATTAGTAAGTTCCAGTCACCAATTACCATTACATCATACGGCTTCAACATTTGCTAAAATTTTCATAAGAATGTGGAAATTGATTAACGGAAGAGACATACTTACAGGAGCAGAATAGACAAATCAGTATTTACAGAAAAATGTTTTTATGAAAGTAAGAAAAAGAGTTCCAAGATGATGACGATTAGCAGATGTTATACGAACATTTTCCAGTTTATTGGATTACCCAAAGAGTAGAGCTGGCAAAGCGACCCTTATTCCCCAAAACCCTCCCAATTCCCATCCCAACCCAAGTCAACAAGCGAAACCCAAAATGAACTCAGATAATACGAACCCAATACGACCTCAAACCTGAGCAACTTGAAAAAACTAATTCGAAAAGGACCGAGACCAAATAATTCATCTATATCCAATTAGTTTCAACTTAGAAATGTTAACAACTTGAACTCAAATGACCTAAGCCCAAATAACCTACGTGTCAATTGACTTGAAAAAAAAAGAAAAAAAAAATCGAACCTGAAAAGCAATCAGGACCTTAAATAATAAAAATTTATTCAGACCTCAATTGACAAAACCCACCAAAGTGCCACCTCTACAAAAGGAAATTCTCTTAGGTGCAGGAAATGAACTATTACGACATTTGCTATTCTATCTATTCGATATGAGAGTATTTATGAGAGTGGCTGCATGAGTGTATGTAGGGTAAATGTAATTCTGTTGAAACAAATAAAAAAGGGAATTTCTAGGTTCCCAGGGTATCACATGGCACTTTTTTTGCAAGAAATTCTAGGAAAAAATACCCACAACTGCTTTTAGATTTTTGTTAAATTTTCCTTGGATCCATCAACCTTTTTATCCCAGGTTTCTTGCTTTCTCACCCAAGCTACACCAAAACTTCGAAAATAGCCAAAACCATGTCTATGTCGATGTAAATCCAAAGTAATGATTGAGAATGAAATTGCAAGCAAACATATTCAAATCTAATTTAGTGACAGTGTAAATATGATTAACATGCAACATATATATGCAAAGTAAGGAATTGAAGATCCCCTCACAATTGACTGCAAGCTTAATCCATCTTTTGAATCATTATATGCTGCTGCCCGCAATTCTTCATAGCTGACATCACCAACAATGTCGCAAGGAGAACTACAAACAAAAAATCAATAACATTAGACCAAATTACTTTCCCTGTATTCATTCTCATAAGTTCAAAACAGTTTTAATACCAGCTAACTATACCAATAAAACACTCGAAAGGCAAATAGGTACTACCTATCTGCACATCTTACAAGACTCTTAATCATGTTGGGGAACGAAATCAGATTGATTTGGAGCAAGAGAACCAATCTATGGTTAATTTAACAAAAGTGTAGTTTTAGAGTAAGTTAGGTTTTTGAGTCTTATTAAAAAATTATATATCTCTCTATCTTGTGCGTGTGCAGATATTTAGCCTGTGAAATTTAAAAACATTCATGGAAACAAGTGTTGAAGTTGTGAATCAAAGGCCCACCCAATAGACAATATAAGTCATGAAACATACTTTTTCCAATGGCTGTAACATGTAAGCTTCCAAAGGGGTCTCTCATTCTCAAAATCTTCAGCAATAATGCGTTTGCAGGAGTCGGGATCTGTGCACCTTTTGCATGCATCAATTTCACATATCGTTAGGCATAATACTCAAACAACTACAACACCAAAAAAAAAAAAAAAATTGAAGGTACATGAAACCAAGTGAATAACACAACTAGTCAACAGTACTTACTGATGATTTGTTGCCAGAGGCTGATTATCAGGCTGCCGCAAAGAAGGGGCACCGCTACTGGCAGACGATCGGCTCCAGGTAGTCTGGTAAAAGCAAAAAAAACAGTACAATAAGAAAAGGGAAAAAAATGCAATTAGGTTACATTCTAAAAGAAGAAAAGGATATCGTAAAACATTATATGCGTTGACTCAACAAAGAAAGCCTGAAATGACATCATACATCCAAGGAACCAAATCAATTATCCAACTGAAATCTATAAAACTTTTAAGAGTGGAAAAGCACCTTGAACTGGTCCTGTTTATTCCCAAAACTATTGCCCCCTTTAGGCTGAGCATTGTTCTGAACACCAAATCCAAAAGGATTGGGCTTTTGTTGTTGGTTTGAGGTAGAGTGAGACCCAAAACCGAAGGCATTAGACTTTGGCTGTTGTTGATTCACATGAAGAAATTTGCACCTTTCACCATACGTACAGCTGTAGCCGAGAAACCAAGAATAAAGAATTTGTCAGGAATTTTATACTAATGCTTAAGTTAAGTTAGCATATATATACTGCACAGAGATGATCTTCCCAATATCTCATTATATTACACGCAGTTGAGGATGATACGAGTGTTTCTTCTAAGACTCAGACTGCATTATTTGAGTAATTTTAGTTGCAAGAATTTAACTTTCAAGCTTTTTCCTGAAGGATACAGTTAATATGGCAACTTTTAAGCAAACCTAAAAACCCAAAGAAATATTATGGATTCCAGGAACAACCCTTCCTCCCTTATTCCCCAGAGACCATCAAAAGCATGTAATTTAAATTTAAAAAAAAATTAAGAAGAAGATCTTTTCTTATATTATTATGAAATTATTACCTGCCGCGCTGAAAGTTTCTGCAAAGCTCTTTTTTGTACTGCATCTTGAAAGTGAAGAAATTCCAAAATTTACCTCGTTTCTTGTACGCTAACTAGACACTCGTGCTGCTTAAGCTTATATAGACTTGCCCCAAAGTCGTGAGTTGGGCTTTGATGGATCAATAATAATTATAACAAAAGCCCAATTTGAGTGTTGAGGGATTCAGCCCTTTTCAGTTTTCCCTTTTGGGATTCTTCTGGTCTAATTCTATAAACCCTTTTTTCTTTTGGCCATCTAATTCTATTAAACCTTATTACAGTACAGTAAAAGGGCTGAATCCCTCAACAGCCATGGCTGCCACACCAACAAGAACGAGAATCCATGTAGGAGGCTTGGGGCAGAGCGTTAGCAGCGATGATCTCCGGAAGGTTTTCTCCGCCGTGGGAGCGGTGGAAGGATTGGATATTGTTAGGACCAAAGGCCGCAGCTTTGCATACGTGGACATCCTCCCATCTTCCTCTAACTCCCTCTCCAAGCTTTTTAGCACGGTCTTCTTTTTGTCTCCATTTTTTAGCTGTAGATTTCTCTGCGTTAAGATTCATAAAATCTGATGTGGGTATCTCTCAATTTTTATGCAGTATAATGGGTGCGTGTGGAAAGGAGGGAAGCTCAAGCTTGAAAAGGCCAAAGCGCACTATCTTACTCGCTTGAAACGGGAATGGGAAGATAAAGATGCTAAAGAAGATGAAGATCTTCAAGAAGACGACCATCAAGCCTTGCCAACTTCTTCAGATCATCTCAACAAAAGCAATAAGTTTCAGGTTTCCCCAGACACCAATATTCGGATTTTCTTTCCTAGATTAGCCAAGGTGAGCTCTCTCTACTGTTCCGTTTCTTGCAACTTTTGAATCCCCCATTTTAGGAGAGAAAGAAATTAGAGTAGACATGATTGAAAATGGATAGTGTTTTGTTGTTGTTTTTCATTCAGTTTGGTATGAAAGATGATAAATGAGGAACATAATGGAAGAGATTAGTGGTAGTCAAATTTGTAATTAAAGTGCTGAATTTAAGTTGAAACAGTATTTTTCTCCCCATTTTCATGGAAGAAATTTAAAAGGGAGAGTTCAATATTTTCTTTTCACTCCCTTTCCTTCCTCATTTGCTTCTACAATCTTTCTCCGATTCCCAAATTTCAACCTTATGTTGCAAATTGCTTTTCCAAGTCTGTTCTCTCTTTTTTATGAGCTTGCTAAACAGAACCGGCTGATTTCTATATATAAAACTATCATCTTCAGTTGAAACTATATCAAAATCATGCATGACTATATGTTCTACAGTTGAAATCATTGCCACTCACTGGGACTGGAAAGCATAAATATAGTTTCCAACGCGTTGAAACCCCTGCCCTCCCTACGCATTTTTGTGATTGTGAAGAGCACTCTGGTCGTTTTAACACTGTGAAAGAAAAACAAGTTCAACATCATCATGAAGAAGTAAATGGTACCATGAATGAGGAAGAAGTCAGTATGATGCACTCAATAATGAACAAGCTCTTTGAGAGGGGAAATATTTCCAACACTAGCAAGGTTGTCCCAGCAAAGGAAAGAGACAATGTCATTAAACCAATTGAGGAATCAGTGTCACATGAGGAGGAGGAGGAAGAAGATGATGATGATGATGATGATGACCTCATAATTAATGTTGTTTCTAAGGCAAATAATCGGCCAGCTATGGCTGGGAGCAGCCAGCCGCAAGCAGTCTTCAATGAGGTAAAATTTCATGTTTGATCACTGCATAGCTTTCACAGGTTTTCTCACTATTTATTATCTTGTGCTTAATTTCTTTCTTTTTCTGTATTCAACATCCAGGAAAAAATAATCACTGATACCCAAATTTCTTATGATAGAGCAATTCAGAGTGCATACAAAGTGCAGAAAGTGAATAATTTGCATCCAAAAAAGAAGAGGAGACCCAATATTAACAAAGAACAAGATAGACATGAAGTTAAAAGGAATTCAGAAATTGATGAGAGTGAAGCTTATTTTGAGGAGAATGAAATGGATAATGGCAACCTCATGATTAATGTGGTGTCCACAACAAACAGAAGAATGGCTTTGCCAGGGAGCACAAAGCTTACAAAGGTATCATTAAAAAAGGTATAACCTCTTATTCAACTTTTTCCTTCTATTCTATTAGCCTTACGTAACGGTGGAGTATCAAGTCCTTATTCCATATATTGCTGTCATAAAATGCAGCAGTTCAAATCCTGTGAGATGCAAACCTGTGAAGGTGAATCAACTCAGAATGAGCACAATTTGCAGAAGAAAGATCCTTTACTTAATAACAAGAGCCTGAAATCATTTGTTGCCGAAGAAAAGAATGAAAATGAAGCAGCCTCCGCCGTTTATGCAGAAAAAGGGAATTCTCAAATTCAACCTAGTGTATCTGTCGTTTCTCAAACCATGGGAGCAGAATGTAGTCTCAAACAGTCAAGTAGTAGTTACACATGGTCCCAAAAGTCTTCATGGAGGGAGCTTGTTGGAGATAAAAGCAATAATGCATTTAGTCTCTCCAATATATTGCAAAATGGTGATGCTGCCATTGGAAAACAACAAATTTCTGATGGTCCTAAACTGGACAACACTCTTGATAGCAGGAGTGAGAAGTTGGCAACACCAAATAACTTGGAAGGCATGTTAGGCCAAACGGAAATTGTGGATGCAGTTGCAAAAGCTCAGCCAAACCAACCTAACACTGGATCAAGTAATTCAGGAAGAGGTTCCTCATGGCTTCACAAGTCCTCATGGGTGCAATTGGTAAGTGACAAAAGCAATTCCTTTAGCATCTCGGATATTTTGCCAAACGGTACTTTTATAGATCAAGAGCATGCAAATCGCATCAATGAGGATGTGGTAGACAACGCTGATAGAAATCAAATCAATATAAGGAAACCGTTTAAGGGTGAACCTAAAGTAGATGGTTATACAGCTGAAGGAGACAGAAATGTAGACATTCTACAGAGTATTTCAGAAAGCAGCCTGCAAACTATTGGGGGCAATAATGGTGCTCCCATCCCTATAGTTGAGAACACAAGCAATTCAGAACCAAAGAAAGCTTTCAGTAGAGATACTGACATAGGCGAAACTTGTTCATTTATGAGAAGCTCTACTTCATTGAAGGAGTGGGTTAAAACCAAGGCTTCCCTAAAGGGGTCACGCAAGAAGAAAAAGGTATATAGGGACATTATAGCACTGACGTTCTAGTGAAACGATTTTGTTCTGATTATGGGAAGATATGTACTGAATACAAATATTGTTGAACGTGAACAATACAAATATATTTGTCTGCTTTTCCAGCCATCAATCAATCAAATTTTACCCCTTTTTGGTGTTGGAGACTTATGCTATGATGTATGTTTAAGGATCACTAGTAATTTGCCATGAATTTGAAAATTTAATTAAAATTAATTTTAAATTACATAAGAATGTATTAATTCAATATTTTTTTTAAAGACTAAGTAAAGTTTTAAACATTTATTGGTAGAACATTTAATAAATGGGAAATTAAAAGGCTTAAGACAAAATGGCCCCTGACCTATCACAAAAGGAACAAAATGAGCGAACTTTCATCTGGAATAATTAAACCCTCTCAATTTTGAAACAATATTTAGCCCCTTCAAAGAATTTTTTTTCCTATTTTTTCAAAATTTTCCTTCTATGTCAAAATTTAAGGGCTATTTTGTCTATCTATTTGCAGTCATTTACTTCTTTTATTTCATGTGACCAAAGTCCATTCAATGAGGGGCTAATTTGTCCCAAAATTAATAATTTGAGGGCTTAATTATCCCAATCGAAAGTTCAGAAGCCATTTTGAGCTATATATAAGATCTTATATGTACTAAAAGGTGACATCTATTGACTCGTAAATTAAAGGGAAAAAATGTCTTGCAGAGCCTCAATGACCGATTCAGTACTTAAGGCTGCGATAATGGTGAATAAGTCCTGAATTCCTTGCCAATTGATTGCTAAAGAGGAACCGTCTATTTAAAAAGACATGGTCTCTTATCGCTTTGAACATTTTCTTAGTTTTTAATGTGTTTTACACATATATTCAAAAAATTGGTTGAAATTAATTATAATTAAGTTGTATATTGTGTAATTTATAATTATTAATATTACTTTTGAAAATACTAAATATGACTAATTTTTTGGTTAGGCATTAAAATAAATATAGTTGATGCTAATTTATTTGTTAGTCTTTATTGATTTTTAAAAAATTCTGAATTTAGAACTTATAAGCAAGGTTTTTAAAACTGGACCAGCCATGGAATCGGGGAAGGTTCCGATCGACGATCCGACCGGTTCAATCGGTCCAACCATCGATCCGGTCTGATATGGGCAGTTGAGGTCAGAACAAGATTTTTACATATAATAAATATTAATTGTTGCATAACAATAACATAAAAAGCATTCTGGTAGAGTGGTTAAGTAGTTTATATTCTTTTTACTATGTCTAAAATCGGTCTGGTTCTCTGGTCCAACTACCGGTTGAACCGGTCAAAACCCGACTGCTAATTTTGACAGACCGAAGAGGCCTCCGGTACCCGGTTCAACCGACCGATCCAATCCTTTTTAAAACCATGCTTATAAGTGATTGTTTATAGATAAAAAACGATTTGTAGGTAATTAATTAACCTTTATAATCAATTTTAACTATTGATCTTTATCAACAAATTCATTAACCTTTCATTATAATTGATTTTTTTAAACATTAGTAATTTTGGTAACAATTTCTTTTATAAATAATGAAAGTTATCAAATTTACAAAATCTTATTATAAAAAAGTTATATATTTACCACCAAATTTAGTAAGCATTCTTTATAAGTAATTTTCTTTAACCATTTCATTAATCATGGAAGTTATCAAATTTACAATACCAAGTACTGAAAAAGCTAAATAAGTTATTAATATGTTATACGTGCACCAAAAAATCCAATAACCTTTCAATGTAAGAAGTTGTAGTAATCATTAATTAGATAACGATTTGTTGATGGTAGGGTGGCATATGTCCTTTTTTGTAACGTTAGAAAAAAAGTTTATAAGGGAAGTCCCTTTTTTGTGCAAGTTCAGAGGGGAATTTGGACATTAAGCCTTTCATCAATAATGGTTATCAAAAGTACTATGTGTGTACTAACAAATTTAGAAATCATTCCTTATAATTAATATTGATAATAATAACTATTTCATAAATAATTGAGATAATTATATCAAATATACAATACCAAGTTATATATATAAGTTATTGAAGATTATACCAACAAATTCAGTAACCTATCGTTATAAATATTTTTTTTTATCATTTAATAAATAATGAAAGTTAGGAAATTTACAATACTTGGTACTGGAAAAGCTATGAAGAATATCACAAAGCTATATATTTCTTAAGAAAAATTAGCAACCATTTTTTATAAATAATTTAGGTAACCATTTCATCAACAATATATGTTAGCAAATTTATGATACCAATTACGAAAAAAAGGTTTTCTCTGTAATTAAAAAAGATATATTTCAATTACCATCTGTTTTAAATGATTTCTGTAACCATATTATGAATGATAGATATAATCAAACTTATAGTATCAATTACTTAAAATGCTATACAAACAATTTTCCCCTAAACTTTCAAAATCGAGAGAATTTCTCCCTGGTTGTCAAGAATCGTTGATGTGCCAAAAAAATTATTGACGTGGCATGAGGCATCATAATGCCGTTCCAACAAATTCGAGATATTGTAATTGGCTTAATGACCATTTCCCTCCTAAACTTTCACAATATGGGCACTTTCCCCCTTGAACTTTTAATTTGGTACTTTCACCCTCTAAACTTTCAAAATGGGGACAATTTCCCCCTTGTCAAGAACCGGTGATGCCCCAAAAATTGTTGACGTGGCATGACATGCCATAATGCCGTGTCAACATTTCTTGGGGAGAAATCATCCTGGTTTTGATAGTTTATGGGTGAAAGTTTCAAATTAAAAGTTCAAGGGAGAAATTGTCCCGATTTTGATAGATTAAAGACTGAAAGTTCCAAAATAAAAATTCAGGGGGGGGGGGGGAAATGTCCCTTTTCTAAAATTTTACAATTAATTACAAATACATATTGATGATTGATAATATTGTCTTTTATGATATCTAGCAATAATTACCGTTTCCCTTCTCGCCACTTTGAGATTTTTAAGGATTCAGATGGTGGCTTGAAATATGCTAAGTAGATATATGGTACGTACATGTATATAGTATATAAAAATTTTTAGAAGAAAATTTGGATAGTAGAATTTTCAACAATATTGTGTTTCCTACAGTTTAACTGAAGATTTGTCCTTTAATTTCTATTTTACATTTCTTTGGCCGAACTTCCATTTTAGATTATCATTAATTGGTACATAGTTTTTTTTAGTATATACTTATGCTAAAAAATAAAATAGAATTATGGTGGGGGGAAATTCTTTAAGAGTCACTTTACTCTTGAAGCTTGCTTGAAACGCTTATTATTATGTTGTCTGGAGAGAGCGCAACATCAGATTGTATGGAGGAAACCAACAGACTATGGATCAATTATTTCATTGCATTGAGGAAATTGTTTGACTTAGATTGCATGCTTTTACACATGTTGCTAGGGACCCTGTTAATGATTTCCTTTGTTATAGTTGGAGTCTGACTTTGAAATGGTAACTGCTAGCTTTATAGCTAATGTTTATTTTTGGTTGTATTGTTAACAATTTTGTAGCACTTTGTGCTTGTTTTTACATCTCGGATAAATGTAAGGAAACTTATTTATAAAAAAAAAAAAAAAAATGTTCTTGGAAGGGTTTGGTTATAGTAAATCTTTTTATTTTATAAATAACAATATTAAAAAAATACTTTAAATAATAGGGTAATTAAATTATTAATTACAATTATAATAGATTTACAATATCTTTCCATAATTAAAACAAAAAAAGTTTAATAACTAAAAAATATTTATTAAAAAATTATTATAATACTATAATAATAATATTAAGGATATTTTAGAAATTTCCTAATTAAGATTCTTGGATTATAAGGCTAATGATTTCCATTTGCTACACAAAAGTTACTTTACCAAAAACTCATTTCTACTAACAATTAAAACTCTATGGAGTAAGAGGAGGATAGAAGTGACAAAAAAGGATTTTTGCAAGGTTTGTCTTCTACCTGACCGTTTCCCTTTAAACCACAATAAGAGAGCCAAAGCAATTATGATGACAGAAAGCATAGAAGCAAGTGCTGCTAGTATTGGAACAGCTATGTTGCTCTTCTTCTTTTTTTGCATGAGTCCAAGTACAAAGAATTTGATTAAAAAAAAGGATTAGTAACATTTAAGTTTTTTATAAATCAATTATGGTCTTTGAGATTAAAAGAAAATGAAACCTTTGTGGTTGAAAGATCACAAAAAATTTCTGAAAAGTGGTTTGGTTTTCAAAAGCTTTCCGATTCGTGGGTGTTGGCAAGAAGGAATAAAATCGCCATTCTTTTTCTTATTTTTTGGTGAAAAAAATCGTCATTCTTTATTATATTTAGTTATGGTGGGAAAATTATTATTGCTTTATTTTTCTTTTTAGTTTGTCAAACTGATAAAGGTCTTCTATAAGATAGATAGAGCTTGAGGTTTAATTGTGGATATGAATTGAATGAGAATGGAGAAAGAAAAAAAAGGCAAGAGCGGGTGAATTATTTTGGAGATGAAGAAAAATAACCACTTAAAATATATTAATGCTAATTAAGACTTAAAGAGTGATTTGAATAGTACTAAGTATCCAACTTATTAAGGAAAGAATTAAAAAATATTAATTAAAAAATTAATTATTATAATTAAAAAAGGAAGTATAATGACTAAAAAGAGGTAAAAGTATCCAGGAGGTCCCTGTACTATACGAAATGTTGATTTTGGTCCCTGTACTTTTTTTTTCTATAAATTCGTCCCTCTACTATCAAAACCTATCACCCGAGATCCCTCACGTTAGCGAGCCGTGACAGACTGTCAAATATGCTGATGTGGCACTAACACCGTCTGTTTTGCTGATGTGAGAACCGGTCCAAGAATTAAAAATAATTTCCGATTTTTATTTTTTTATTTAAATAAAATAATAAAAATTATTAAAAATTAAAAATAATTAAAAATGAATTCTTTTTTTTTTCTTCATAAACACCAACTATAAAAAGAAGAACACTATAAATGTTCTTACTTCAAAACCCAGCCACCACCTAACTCCACCATCAACCACCACACGTCAACCTATGCTGTCGCCGGAAAACCGCCGGCTAGCACCCTTGAACAACCCAAATCAAGCCTTTGAAAAACATAAAACGAGTACTTTTGAAACGCAATTCCAAAGATGAAAGAACAAGTAAACCAACTGTCTTCTTCCTTCCACAACTCTCTTCTCTTACAATTTCTCTGCCCCACCTTCCAAATTCATTCATGGCCCCTTGATATTAACTCTCAACTCCAATCCAAATAGATATAGTTTCCTTCCATCTTGGTAGGTTTCTATTTTTTTTATTAAAAACTGGGAAACCCAGTTTTTAATCTTCAAAGTTCAAACATGTCGTTTCTTGGAAAATTCTGATTTGGGTCTTCGTTACATTTTTCTTTTTAATCAATACTATTAATTTTGTACAAATATCCCCACTCTCTGCCTCCCTAATTTTCTTTCAATTCCTCGTGGTTTTGTTTGTGTATAAATTATAAACCCTTTTTAATACTATTAATTTTCTTTTATAGTAAACCCTTTATATTAATTGAAAAATTATCATACTATAATAATACTAAGGGTATTATAGAAATTTCTCAATTAAGATTTTTGAGTTCGTGATTTTATAATATAATAAGATATGGTAAGATAAGATAAGATGTGTTCAATGAGGAGTGCAAACTGGGGTTGAGATTTTTTATACATAGGGACAACTAATATATCTGTATGTATCTTCTTTTTTTTTTTTCGCCTGTTTTGGCAACCTGTATGTATCCTATTGAACAAGGAATATTGGTGGTTTAGTGCTGCATTCTCCTCTATGGCGCTTCTCACACTGTTGTTCTGGTTCACTAGATTGAGAGGCTTTACGCTTGGGGGAATGCGTATCGGTGTGCGTCATTGCTGATGAACTCGGAAATAATGTTGTAGTGTCAGCTGGTTGGATTTGGGGAGGATGGTCAGATTCAGGACTCAAACTGCTGCTCCCAGTCCCACCTTTCTTCTGTTCTTCCATAAGCTTTCTCAACAACTGTGCTTGCTGCTCTATTTGCAACTGAAGCACCCTTTGCACCTGTACCATCTCCATAATAAATGTAATTATTATAAATTTCCGATTTAATAAGGGTGATTTACAACAAGTAAAAATATAAACCTTGTTGTTTGCCATAAATAAATATATAAATATAATAATTGTTTCATGTAAACATAGCATATATATTATGGGAAAACAAGCATAGAAAAGTGAAGAACGCATGCCTTGAGCTGATCATGTAACAGCTTTTGTAAGTCAACTTGCATTCGCAAGGTCTCTAGTACTTGCATGTTCCTGCCATTAGCGTCATGGAGAAATTATTATTGCATTAGTTCCTCTTTAATTTGCTTGCCACATAAACCAAAAACAACTTCCGACGGCGACACTAGTGTATATGGATATGGAATCTCACGTCTCTGTAGCTGCAGCCTGCAGGGCCATCACAATGAGTTTCATTTTCAGTTGACTTGTTTTCTTCATCAAATTCAAATCTGCCACTTGTTTTATCTGATAAAATTGAAGCACCAGTCACCACTTTGAACCAATATGTTAAATTAGCTAAATGCATATTTGTAAAGGGAGTACTGTAACCATAAAATAAAATTTTCTTCAAGATTCAAGTAATTCACACCATAATGTTTTTGCTCTGACGTATTCTTACCAAGTCCATATTTCTGCAGTTTATCAGATTCCAAAAACATATTAATGACATCAACCGAATCTGAAACAAACAATTCTTAATTTCAAATTCAATAGCTAGTTAGCCTACATACCTGCAAATGGCTCTTAACATGATCGATGTTTAAACCCTTAACATTCATAAGCTTCCAAATATTCTTTGGTGTGGCACCTATTATACAATTCATAATCGATCATATACTATAGCAATTACAAAATTACTAGTATTAAAAATGAAAAGCATTTAAATGGAGTCAAAAAGATGATTTAATTAGCTTACGCTCCGGTCCACCAAGTTTTTCAACTGCATTTAACAAGAGTTGATGGAGCTCAGGCATCCATCTTATTCTTTGTTTATTTGCAGCTATTATAAAGTCAGGATGTTGTTGATGCCTGGGATGTATGTAACCATCCAACCCAATGGCTGGGGCTGTTGAAACTTGTGGCGCTTCATATATTTCCTAATTAAGATAAGATGGATGTCAAAATTCAAACTGTACGTTTCTCCATCTCTCTCTCTATATATATAATATAATATATACCATGATGTGATGAATATTAATCAATTGCATACATCAAAACCAATTCCAACAATTCCCTGTAATAATTGTCAAGAACATATATATATATATATATATATATATGAGACATTTACCATACCGATACTCACCGAATTTTGATTGTTATTAATTTCAATCTCAAGCTCTTGTGACAAATATTGTAGCTGCAGCTTCTCTTTCAATGTCAAGCTGTGGTTTGCATAAGCTGAGTCTTCGCAGATGGTCATATTATAAGCTTCACCAAAATGAAAATGCAATGAGGGATTGGGATTGGGATTGGGATTGGGAGCATTTGTTTTTGTTGCAGCAGCAGGAATGAGTTGATCAAAAATTGGTTGTTGTAGACAGCCACTTGGATTCCCAACATGGTTTTCGGTATTTGAACTTGAATCACAACATATCAACCTTGAACCCTTATTATGACTAGGTAAATAACAACTAGGAGCTGGCACAGGGTTACAAATTGATGCTTGTACTAGTGCCAAAGCTGATGCTGATGCTTCTTCTGGGTTATCGCGATGAGGCAGCGACGAGTTTCCATTTGCTGAAGATGACCCTATTGTCTCGCTACTCAACACATCATAAACAGAGGAGAGTTCATAATAGCTGCTGCTTCGCATCGCTCCTTTTGCACTTCCCTGTGATGATTATAGGTTTTCCAGTTCTGCAACATATTTATTTTTATATGAATCTATCACAACAACTCCAACCACATGAACAACCAGAGAAAAGATTATATATTAGTATATCATTAGCTAAAAAAAGAATCCCAATATTAACCAGAAATGGAAGGCATGACTTTGTATGTCTCAATCTTTTAAGCCCTTTTCATATGACATCTAATCTAATAGTAATAATTAACAACACACCAATCAAATGAAGAACAAATATTTTCCCAAAACAATCCAACACATAAACAGCAGATATATCATCATGTAGAGCTAGCATTAATAGTTGAATCAAATTAAAACATGATCACCTTGATGGAGGCTGTCACGCCCCGAACCCAAGGCTCAGAACATAACAACGCCATATATTCATGAGGCAAACCCCAAGAGCATGTAAGGCTAGCTATCAGTCCAACATAGTATAATGAGTCCAAAAATGAACTAAGTCTCAACATCCAAACATTAACAAAATCTTCAAGTCTCAACTAAACAACATCATTGAAATTCAACTAAGTTCCAAAAGTCTAAGTCTATTGCGGAAGCTAAACGTCTAACGATCACTCTCCCCAATGCAATCCCCAATGCTTACTCATCATCACCTGAGAATCATATAAACCACATAGTGAGCTAAAGAGCACAGTAAGTAACAAGATCTAACTAGGTGGATCAAGTACAATAAAATCATACTTACTATAATAAGAAATCATACTTTTCATATAACCATATACGATAAACCAAAATCACTTTTTCACTTCAAAACAATACACTTTAGCTCAATCACAATAAACATTTTGTTCTTTTCAGGCTGCACCACAATCACAATCACAATCACAATCACAATCACAATCACAATCATCCGTTAACGGTATAGATCTCGAGTCTAGCCAACAGTTAACCCCCTGAGGCACGGGTCCACTCTTACCAACAGTTTAACCCCCTGAGGCACGGGTCCACTCTTACCAACAGTTTAACCCCCTGTGGTATGGGTCCACTCTTTACCATCAGTTTAACCCCCTGAGATACGGGTCCACTATGCACAGCCTTCCAAGGACATTAAAACACATTTTCATATTCCCAAATCACTTTCAAAACTTTTTCAATTTCAAAACATTTACGTTTGCATATTCGATCCGATTTTAAGAAAACAACAATACTCTTTTAAAAACAACAAAACACTTCAAATCATTTATAGTAAAACAATCCATAAAACAATTGATAACTCATATAATTATAATACATATAATCTTAGAAAACACTAGAAAGGTCCGGTCACTTACCTGATCAGCACACACAATCACAACACAATTCTTGCAACGAACAATGCACAATTAAGAGCCTAACAATATTAATTATGCGTTAGAAACCAACACAATACAATATGCATAAGATGCATGACCAATCTACCTCCCATAATCCTAAACACCTTTGGAGAATTGTTGAAATCCTTTTGAAACCTTTGCAAAAATCCAATTTCCATAATCTCTACAATTCCATAAATTAGAATAACATTAGAAAAATACATTTTAATATTTTCAGAGAGTGAAACACCAATTTTAATGGATCATAAATAAGATAATATGGTATTAGAATTTCTGTAAAAATTTCGGAATTTAATTCTTTAGAAATAGATCACACTCTCCTCTTACATTTTGCATAAGAAAATAAATCATAGAAAATATTTTTTAATTTGGAAAATTATGAGAAAATAATACAAAAAAATCATAAATTTTTCAATAAACAATTTCCCCAAAAATCACTATCATATCACCTAGGGGTGGCCTACACTCTCTCTCGCAAAATCTGCTCGAGAGTGGGCTTTGCAGAAACACTGTTCATCTTCTCCATGAACAAATCTGGAAATTCCAGATTCGTCCCATCGACCAAGTATCTTTGGAGCTTCGATTCTCTCTCCTCAAAACACCTATGGAGGTATGAAAGGTACCAATGGACAGATCTTACATCCTACTACAATTCCCCCATAAGTTTGGCCTCTAAAGGCCTCCGGTTTACCGGATTCCGGCAAGGAAAGTAGGCCCATCGATCACAATTTTCAACTTAGGGTTCTTGACTTAAAATTGCCATAACTTTTGATTTACCCAACCAAATTGAGTGATTCCAAATCCTATGGACTCCTCATGGCCAGAGGAACATTTTGGTGCCAACTTGGTGGTCGGTGGCTCGCCGGTCGGCTTCCGGTGACCGGAAATTTATATCTAGTCTATCTAAAACGCTTTCCTAACATGCAACAATGGTGGAAAGTCAAAGAACTAACCTTAGAGCATCCAAGAGAGATGAAATCAATGGAAAATAGCCTTCAAAAGATCTCAACACGTTTTTCCCTTAAACCAATATTCTAACCCTAACTAATGAGATAATTATTAATTTATAGTTAGGTTAAAGGATTAACTAATACCTAATTAGGCTAAATAAACTAATAAGGCCCAAAGTCACACAAAAACAATCATAATAACAATTAATTGGGTTGGGGTCTCACAGAGGCAATTTCAAAAGAAACTGAGTCAGACCTTAAAACTTGAAAGCTCTCAAGAGCAACATTGGAGATGGCAAAATGAACTTGTTTTGACTTCATCAAACTCTCATGCCCTTTGCCTTTGTTATTAATGAAAAGGAGGCAAGCCACAGAGATTGATTGGTCCTTTTGGATATGATATGATATGATATATAGTAATATATTAGATAGATTAAGGAAGTAGCACCTGGCTTCTTTCTTTGTTTCACTCCCATTTCTTTTAATTATAAAATTTTGGTAATACAAGCAATGGCCTAATGCTAATCAAGTTTCAACACATTTCATGACCTTTTTCTTTTTGTTTGTGATTTCTCCCAAGTATATGTAAGTTCCTAATTCAATATTTTAAGGTAGCCTGACGAGGTTTTAAAGAAATATGTTTGGCAGCTTCTGAATGGGATTCTGCTTACAAGACATCATAAACGGCCATTGACTATATAATTTATCAATAATTTTAAAATTGAGTCCAAATTAAACTCAAAAGCCTCATTTCTGTTCATCTTTGGCATTTGAAGGAGAAATAATATTTTGTAATTGAGGCTGCTAGGGATCGAAACTGTTACTAAAATTAAGAGTCTAGAAGGAAGGATGTAAGCTTTGCTCTGTTAAATTTAATGAAGAATATTCGAATTTTACTCTTGAGCACAAGATTCATACACTTCAACTCCTTTTGTTTTTAAGAAAAAGAGCAGAGTGAATGCATCATGCAGATGCTATTAAACCATCTGCTCGAAGCAAAGCAATTGCTTCTTGAATCATTAATAACTTCCACTATGGCTTTGAGCCAAAAATATAAACTAAAAGCTTCAATTTGAGGAAACCCTTTGATGCAGAGAAAAAGCAATCGTTATCTTTAATAATAATGATGCAGTGCTAAACAAATAACAGAGCTTAACATAAAAATATACTAATAGAAGCTATGAAAACCAAGTTCCCCAAAAATCAAGCTTATAAAAATTGTTCTGAGTTTTGACTTTAGTTTTAGTTTGAAATTTTACCTTTTTCCACCCCTATACAATTGCTGTTTCATTTATACTAGCAAGTTTATAATACCAAAAAAAGAAATCATGAAAAATAATTTTAACATACATACATCAAGGTTTACAATTTTCTCAAAAAAAAAAAAATAAAATAAAATCAAGGTTTATAATTAAAAGGGGTAGTTTAGATAATTTTGCTCATCATTTAGACATTTACACTTATATATATTAGAGATAGAGATGTATAAGAATTTTTTTTTTTTAAAAAAAAAAAAAAAAAAAGTAAAACATGCCAACCAAGTATCCAAGGAGAGATCGAGAGATGAACAAAGACAATGAGATTGTAAGTAGAAAAATCCAAGACAAGTAAATGCTACTATCAAAACTGGTGCACTATCTTTCTTTAGTAGCTGTGATAACAAGATCAATCAAATGCAAGGAAAACACATTGGTTTTGTGTGAAACTGCAGTTCATCAGCAACATATGTAGGCAAGCAATTCTAACCCTAGCTGTCTTTGATCTAAAACAGAAATAGCACATTTAAGCAATGCTGGAAATCTTTGCCTTCTTAAAAGCCTTATGTCGCATTACATCAATTGGATAACTGGAGGCTACGTAAATTGAGAAATACAGTTACAGTCCAATAAATTTTATCAAAACCGAAGTTTAAATGAACCTGATACTGACACCATGCTACCTATCTTTCAATTCTTGTTCAAACTGAAGCAATTTCTCCCGGATAGGTTGCAGAAAGAGCTTCACGTCTTGGATAATCTGCAGTTTATCTTGATGCAGAAGATCCTTCTCTTCGCTAACTTGTACCTCCATCTATGATTATGCAAAAATGAGTAAGTTTTGGTTAGCTTCCGTCATCTTTGGCGAGTTCTAGTTACCATTCAAAAGGATGATAAATTATTCAAGATTTAAAAAACATCAAGAATTATTAATTTTTAATAATATCAGAATGCCTCTCGCCAAGCTATGAAATGAAATAATTAAAGTAGAGTTTCTCAGTGTTGTTAAGGGTGTGCCTAGCCCATACAGTGCAGTGCAAAACAAGAAAAGCACAACAGGTGAGGCACATTGAGTCAGGTGCATACTTGGTGTGCCTTGGGTGCACTGTTTTATTAGACATTAAGCAAAAAAAGGGCCCACATGACTGAAGCTCTCTTTCTTTCATTTTTACCCATTTCTTAAATTAACTGTACCTTTAAGAGTTAAAAGAAAATGACAATATCAAACTCACTACATCTCCTTGCTTGAGCATTTAACAACAAACTTGGGACCATAAGGAGAACATGAATATTGGCCAAAAAGAAGGAACAAATTTGCATGTTTGTTTTGTAGGACAAATTCACCCTATCTTTGGACAATATATTATCAGAATTACATACCTAAAGCTTGTTTCATATACACACATGTGCCTATTGCATTCAGGTGAGTACTTTTCCAGCGCCTTGAGCCTCAGGTATCTAGCACCTAGAGTACGTCCTTTTTTTGCTACTAACGAGTGTATGTCCTTGACAACACTGATTACCATCTCAATACATTAAACGAATGATAACTAACATGCATAAAACATTTCCTCTTTCAAACACAATTCCCAAAGGCAGGAATCTGATTAGAACGCAAACACTTTTAAGAGATGAAGCATGCTATCAGATCACAATGTTGTGATCTGGCCATCCAATAGCATAAAAGCTCACAATGAGCATGACCTTTTTCCTCTACTTTCTTTACTCTGTTTTGTTCTAAACCTACATACAATGCCAAAAGCTTTCATTGTTCAATCTTTAGTTCATCAATTATGTTATCCTTTTTTTTCATTGGTAATATTTATCTGATAAACAGTTGCTCTAGACATATGCTGTTCCAAAGGTAGTCACTTAAGTCATCAGTTATACACCATAAGATGTTTGGTTTTAGGTATAATATGATCAATGCAAGAAGTTTTATCGTGATACATCAAGTAGAAACATAAACTATACCTGCAAGTCATCAAGCTCACCAAAGGAGAATTCTGGGATCTCAATACGGCCTTTAACAGTTTTTTTCTCCTCCCGTAGAAGCCACTCTCCTGTTTTTAGTTAAGATCCCAATTTGATCAGCAAAAAATAACTAAACTACAAAGTAAGAAATGATATATCATATAAGACCCAAGTTACCTTTGAAATTTAATGTTAACTCGTAAGTGTATCCCACACGCTTTTTATTTCGCACGGTCACCAAAAATGCCTGTTCAATCAGGAAATAATCACCAGTAAATAAATCAATTTTTTTTCTTGAAAAAAGAGTTCATTACATAGTACAAGCACATAACTATCAAGGAATTAATGTTTGAGCCAATAGAACACGTTAAGCTGATTTATTTATTTTTTAAATTAGTGGGGAGAATAAGGTTAATAACTAAAGAAACATTTGGATATGTACAGCCATAGATGATTATATGTTTATATATAGGTTTAGCTACTTCAACGATGTAAAAGAATGTAAAACAATTTAACAATCTCTATTTGCAGGTAAAAGAATAAAAGATTTGTTTATGATGGAAAAAGAAAAAGAAAAAAGTTAGAGACACTAACATCACCAACACATTTAGTTATATCAGCAATTTCAGCCTTGCCGCAAGAGAAGTCCAAAGAGCTCAATGATTGAAGTAACTCCTGAAAAAATGAAAATTTTCATTTTCATTACATTTGATTTAGCGATTTACTTCTATAATATGATGTAATATATTTTAAATATAAATGCAGAGAGACCTTTATTCTTTGGGTAGCCCAACTGTTAAGGTTTTTCTCCTCCCAAGTCCCAGCCTGAGAATGGAACAGAGCAAACACTAATTAATATAAAACAAAGTTGTAATAATAAAACTGTAGACCATGGAAGAGGAAGAAGAAAAGGGTACCTTATTCCAGACAGAACCGAGAGTTGCAGGTTTCGATGCTTGGTCGGAAAGAATGTCTTGAGGGTTGAGTTTCTTTGGAAGAGGAAGGGGAGCGGCGTCTGCCTTTGCTTCTCTTACCCAATATGTGTAAGATGCTCCTCGCTGCTTCTCCTCCACTCCTCCATTCTCCATTTTTTTTTGGTCAAAATCCAAAAATCAAAATCAAATCCGCGAAGGAATATATGATTTAATTTCAAGAGGAAGAAAGCAGAGAAGATATTATTGATGTTGTTCAACCAAAGTTAGTAGTTAGCCCCGATTCCCAATTCCCAATTCCAATCCCGACCCAAAGCCCTCCTTTTCTTTTCTTTCCTTTGTTTCCGGAACCTTCTTACAATCTTCTCGCTTCTTAAGCTCGAGTCTTCCTCCCTGCTTTTTGTTCTCGACACTTCTTCTATCATTAATTTTTTTTTATTATTGGAGAGAATTTCACTTCAATGTAGTAAAGAAATAATAATATCGTATCAATCATACTAATTAAAAGAATTAAACTTTAGTGTAATTTAAATATACTTAATACGATATTTTTTTATTATTTTTTAGCGGATCTATGCAATCTATTTAGAGTCGGTTTGTAATTGCTTTCAATAAGATTAGTAATCGTAGCTGTGAGATGAAAAATAATGGTAAAAAAGTATGTATTTAATAAACAGTTATGGTACTGAGGTGAGAATGATAAATAATTGTGACGAGTCTTTTGTTTTACAAAAAGGGCTTGTACTTGTCTTGGCCCCAATAGGTTTTGGGCCAGTCCATCTCTTCGAGGAGGGTTGAATTTGGGTTAGAGATACATCGAACGCTCTATTTCACAGAGCTGTGAGTTTTGCGGTATTGGAAAAAAGTGTTCTGTTTAGCTCTATTTTATAATATGAGAGCAGAGGAAGTAAAAAACCTAATAAATGATGCAAATAAATTCACTTCATTTGACAATTGAAACATATGAGAATACATTGTGATAAAGGACTTGGGAGAAAAAGGATGGGAATACAAGCTCTGAGGGAAAAGAATCAATGTTACAGAAGCTTTGAAGTGGAGAAGAGAGCAAAGACTAGTTTTAGTATTGTTTGTGTTATAGCTGGAATTGAGACTGAAATTATTTATAGACACCCTTTTGTTCAATCAAAACTTTTCACCACTAGGTTCTCAGCCACGATTCCTGCTGCTGCCATACCAACTCTGTCACGGTGATGCCTTGGTCCCGATGGATACTCTTCTCAACTGTCCGTGTGAACAATTATGCATTTTGCTTTTTTGAACTTCTTTTTGCATTTAAGGATCATAAGTCCACTTTATTGCAAACTTTGTCTTGCCAGAAGACGTTGAGATTCCTCAACAGGCAGGGCAGGTCAAAGCTGCAGCTAAGATTATTTCTCTGTTGTCGTGGATGCCAATTTTGGACTTAGGAGTAGCTTCCAAGCACAACTGTCTCTCCCAAAAATAGTGTTTGGTAGATTCCCACCCTCATATGCCTCCAAGCCACACTTACACAATGTTTTCCCGCGGGCTTGGTCCATGTTTTGCCTGCAAATTAGAGATAATTAGTGTTCTTTATTGCGGTAATTAAACTTCAATCTCGTAATTTGAAAATGGAAATACACATTATGAATACCCCCTTTGGTAATTGCCCTCGATTGCATCTTTCCTGTGGCGTTTGCAGGTGATCGGGTCGTCAACGAGTCTCAAAATAAAAACCTAACAAACTCCACTAACAAGTAGATATGGCAAGTCAGGGTCGATCCTGATGCGCCAAGGACTCATCATGGTCTTGAAGAGCTCAATGGAGATCATGGAGACGATGAGCACATGCGGCAAGGAGGCTTGGAGAAGCTTGAAGATGTTAGGGATGCACATAAAGAAGTTTCAAGCTCATTGGAGTTGGTTTCAAGCTCATCGGAGTTACCTAAGATGCCATTTGATCCATTGAAGATGCCATTAGGTCCAATGACAAGAGCAAGAGCTAAAAGGTTCAAGGAAGCATTATTGGGCCTCATTAGAACTCATCTTGAAGTCCATCAGAGTTCATTTGAAGAGCTTTGATGATGTTGGAGCAAGCAAACACCAATTACTTTGCTTGCTATTGATTCCAACTTTCTGCACTAGCCCAGGCGTGGGTAGGCCAAGGGTACCCCATGCATGGGTTGGACGATTCAAACTTTCTGCACTAGCCTAGGCGTGGGTATGCCAAGGGTACCCCATGCATGGGTAGGACCAGGTTTTCCTATTTTGATGGGCTTTCATGTTTCCATCATTTTGGCCATTGTGGGCTATAATCTATCTTAGATTAGTTTATTTTAATGTTTAGAAAACAATTGGATTGGAGCTTGTTTGACTAAGTCCAATCCTTGTTTTAATAGGACTTGTTATTTTCCTTTTCCTAGTAGAATAAGGAGTAGGATCTTTCCTAGCTCCTTCCTAGCCTTTTCCTTTACCCTTAGGGCATAGGATTTTCGATATCAGAGCCCCCCAGGTTTTCACCAAAATTGATTATCTTAGCTTCTTTGTTCTAGTTTGAGCAAAACTTAGGGTTCTTCAATCTTGTAGAGTCCTAGCAAATAATTAAGTTGTGATAACTTGATTGTTTGTGAATCTTGTGTTCTTGAGATGACAATTGTAGGTCTAATTGAAGACTTAAGGCCGATGAAAGAGGAGAAATCACCTTGTGAAGGCCATCGATCTACTCATCTAGAAGTTGAAGGAGTTCAAGTCGAGTTTGATAGATTTTCAATGCTAGATTTGAATCTAAAACAACTAGATTCGTATAAATTGGTAATCAGAGCATAGGTTGTCATCTTCAATCGGTAAATCTATCCTTCTACTCATCTATCATCAAGTTTTTCATCTATCTCATCCATCAAAGTTTTTCAAATTTTCTAGATCTAAAAATTCCGAAAATTCAAAAATTCATTGTGGTTTCATCTTAACTCCAATCGACTTGAAATTTCAGATTTGGAGTCCTCATACCTTGTAGTTTAATCGAAAAATATGAAAAAAAATAAAAACAAAT